>ML777434.1:452137-566221 GCA_009831015.1 Picea engelmannii | reverse complement strand
CCCCCCCCCCCCCAAGCCTTCTTCAAGCTCAACTTTGACAAGGATTCCAAAGGAAACCCGGGCTTTGCAAGATATGGAGGAGTCTTTAAAACCAATCAAGGCAACATTTTGAGAACCTATGAAGGTAAGTTGTGAGTAAACACCAACAACATAGCTAAACTCCATGTTGTGGAAGAAGGATTAAGAATTTCCTCAACTCAGGGTATATCCAAGATCATTATGGAGGGAGACTCCCAAGTAATCATCAATTTTCTCAATCTTATGCAATACGTCTCTCCAATCTCAAAAATTTCCAATAGCTGGAGAATGGAATCCATCCTGGAGGCAATTTAGCAAACTCTTCACCTCATTTCGGTGATCATTCACAGCCACATCTATCACTCAACTAACAAAATGACCGACTGGTTGGAAAATGAAACCCTTGAGACCTTAGAAGACGAGTGGGATGGACCTTGGATACCCCTCGAGGATGATGGTTTCTCCTCAACTTGCTCCTCAATAGTAATGAAGGACCTCCCAACTCTGGAAACAGGGCTCGGGAAGAAAGCCAGAGGAAATCATATCTCCGAGGAAGAAAGTAGGTGCATCAATCAATTAGTCCCCATAGAAGAAGACCTCAATACACGGGAGAATCCTCTAGCTCTCCAATTGTCTCAACATACCAAGGCTATAGTATAGGTTGGTAAATGTAGCCAGGTTTTTTCCCCAGATGGGGTGCTTGGGATGGCCTACCTCCATCATAGACCTCATTCAGCGAGTAGATCCTCCAGCATGTCATATGCCTCGGCAATTAAGGGCCCCTAATATAATGGATGCATGTAGACAAAGGGATGATGTCGGAAACCCCACCAAATCCAATAGAGCTCAATGACAAGACCTCTTCGATGACATCTAGCTTCAACATTTAAGGCAGGATCCACTCCCCAAGACTCATGGAAAGGGTGGCCATGTGATCTCCCACGCATCTTTCCATCTAAATTTAAATGTTAGGTACAATTAGCAATGCCACATGGATGATGAATGCAACCAAATGATCACCCACGATAGCATCCCCAACTCAAATAGAGCCCAACAACAAGACTACCTCGTCAGCATCTAGCCTCAGCATTTAAGGTAGGGTCTCCTCCCCAAGACTCGCATAGTTGGCAAACATGTGAACACCTATGTGTCTTCGTACCTAGCTTTGAATTTGATGCATAGTCAGCAAGGCCACAAGGACGATACTCTTAATGAGATTTATTACCTGTCCCCTCGTAGAGAGGATGCATTCTCCCCTTATGGTTCTTTTTCTCCATGATAATCTATGCATTTCAAATAATGGACATTACTCTTCGCCAAGGTTTGATGCCTACTCTACAATTCGGGAACTCGGCTCCAGACTCCAGGTCCCTCCCATCCCATGGTGGCGATTGGTACTCCCAGCCCCTATTATCTCTCTTGTATCATCTGTATTTTTGAGCTCTTATCTGTGACACCATGGACCCCCAGCATGGCCATCCTCCAAGTTATTTTTGTGGTTTGGGAGCCCCAGTTGCTTCTTCCTCACAGAATCAGGATGAGGGCATACCAAACTCAATATTTCAACAAGAGGACTACATGCAGCCAACAACTCTGAGAGTAACACCCCCCGTCGCTTTTAGAGAACTCTAGACGAGGTTGAAGCCAATGTCAACTTAGAGAGGGTTATGACCACCGACTCTGAAGTTGTTGAGACCACTATTCATTGGGTCCCATATGTTGGTCATACAAGAGGCTAGGAAACGTGCTATTGGAAGACAGTAGAGATATACTAGCACATCAAAACCTTTATGGGTCAAATGCTTCAAATAATGGAAGATGCTCAAAACGTTGTTCAACTTCAACTCGATGGTATCCACTTGATGGTCTAAGATATCCTTGCTCACCTCCCACTAGTTTCCCACAATCAGCCTACGCCTCCAGAAACTTATCACGAACAATCAGGCCTAGACAAACCTCATTCATAAAATCCTTTGGATTCCTCTAATAGGCCCTCGGCCCCTTGAAGTTGGTTTTCCTATCATACTTTTTGTTAAAATGATAGATAAAAATAGGCATAGGTCTAGTCCTTTTTGTCATTTTCATAGACTAGTGTCTTTGGATCCTCTTGTTTTACAGTTTTTTGCGCAATCTATAAATAGTATATATGGTCGAATGTTATTTACCTTTGTTGTTGGTCTAGTTTCCCAAGTGGCGAGCCAATAACAAAGCTCTTTTGTTTGTATGATATTTTAAAAAATCGATAGAATTGTGTATGTGAACTTTAAAAAACAAATTCAAATAAAAATTAAGAAATAGTTCTTTATAACTTCAATTTTAATTAAAATGTGTTAAACTAAATTTCAAGACCAAAATCATGTTAAAACATTATATATTGCTCAAGAACGAATGGATAAAAGTTTTGTCAAAGAAAATAGAAAAACATAAATGAAAAAAAAAAATGGACCAACGAAAAACAAAAATAACCATATTGAAGCTTTTATCGAATTAAGATATTCAGCTTGGATGTATAAGTTTTTTTCTTTTGGGTGGGGGGAATAGAAGACAATTGATCTAGCAAGAAAGTAAGTAAATACTAAGCAGCTTATGTAATTACTATTGCTCTTTATTTTGTGATTTTAACTTTGCATATATTACTACACTAAGTGAATATCTCACAAATGATTACTAGTAGTACAGCCAATCGACATATTGTTGTCAGAACATGTGTCATTTTATCTGTCACGATGGATATTGAAAATTTCTAAAAATTATGTTTAATATTTTAACCTGCAATTTTCTCTTGTGGGTAAAACCATTGCTTTAAAATTTATAGGGCCAATATGTTATTTTTATTTTCCTTTTTCTTTTTTGATTTCACGACACAAAAGAAAGTCATCACTAATATTCAAACATTCCAAGCAAAACAAAAAGGCTTTATTGTTTGCAAACATAATACTTCAACTCTCAACACTACAATTTTAGGTGTACTAAAATTGTCATTATCAGTTGATGAAACATATAATAGACAATACCTTTATGATGGTTGCAGTCACTAAAACAAATTGAAAACCTTTGTCACTGTACTTTGCAGTACAGTTTCACAGTGGATTTAGAAACTTGTGAAGGTCAGGTCCAAAGCCATGATCAAATATTTTATCTACTTTATCTAAAATCCATGATCAACCATCTTGTCTGCTTTATCTAAGACCTATGACAATCTCATAAAATAGTGGACAAAAAACCGTGATCACAGTTCTTTTGAACCATTAGACGTGTGATGCGTACGATCCTTGGGTACAACCACTCCCTCTCCAACAACCATTTAGCCATCGTTGAAATACTTATTATATATAACATTGGTAAAACATTATCCTCTATCAATAAATAACAAGGGTGTTTAAGTTTCAATTAAAAGAAAATTTATTTTATAAAAGCATCAATTTTATGTAACAATTAATGCCCATATTTACTTACCTTCAAAGAAGTCCCACTTACCTATATAGTTTAAAGAGAAGTTCCATTTGCATATATAAGGGTTTATTGCTAAAATATTAAAAACAAAGTAGTCGCTCCAGAGAAAATCTACTTCATCTAACAATTGTCAGTGTAGTGTGTAGTAACTTATAACTATAGGTCCAATTCCCTTCGACTTCAACCTTCAATGGTTGCAGCACTAAGATGTGTGAAAAATAAATAAAACACTAAGATGTGTGAAAAAAAATAGAACATCTTGATCTAAAGACTCAACCAAATGATGGGGAAGAAACTGAATAATATAGAGGTAGGTACGATGGGATATAAAAATATAGGTAGGCAGGTAGTTTGATTTCTTATGTAACTCCACCCACTTCTCCCAATATTTCATGGGCATTAAAGGTGTGAACTTTTCCTAACTAGCATCAAGGATGATGAGTGTGTTCAAGACAAAAAAATATTATGTTCGCACCAAATACAATAATATTGGAAATTGTGCAGACGATAAGTTAATGAAGCATACTACCCTAGATATTTGTTGAAATAGATGAGCAATTGTCTCACAATCAATCCCCCAAGTTGTTGTCAATCCCCCAGCTATTGATATGATTTTGTGAGTGTGGATATAATGGATGGGAATCAATATGTACAATATGCTCATGAAAACTATTAATTACACAATAATCCAATTTATTCACACAAGCTTTTAATAATAGCGTTATAGATCATTCATAAGCCACCAACTACCTTTCTATGTCGCTCAAGTTTTTTTAAAATAATAATTGTAGATTATTAAGAGGTCAGACTGAATTGTACCATGTGTTAGAGGTACACTCATATCAACTTTTGTTTTTCAACAATAAATTCGACTAATAGGTTTGATTGATCCTCCACTCTATGGAACACTGGTCTCCATGTCTCAATTTCTCTCCCATCTCCCAACAAAATTATTGTTGCAATTAATTTATACATTCTATACGTATTTATAACCAAACTTGGCACTCAAGCAATTTGAATAGAGAACCTCCCCATCCAGGATCTTACACCTATTGACCGACTTAAAAGGTTAGTTCGATCTTATTCATTTTATATAAGCAAAATGCATACATCCATACAAATAGATGCATATTCTATATTGATATCTGATATATTTGTATTGAATGGTGTCGCTTGGTTCATTAACCTTCATCTCTTACCCAACCTTCGAACCTCTCACTGGTTGATGGAAACTACATAAATAAATAGCATGAATCCAAGGGCGAGGTCAATAGTATTCTATCTCGCCTCGTCAAAAGAAAAGCGGATCTAATTCCCTGTGTATTTTTTATAAGATGCTTGGAGGGAATGATTGTGGATTTCACAATGCTACTAAGTTGTTACCAAGTTGTTATTCATAATTGAAATCAAGGTGAAGAGTAGCTAACAAAATTACTAATGAAACCCACTAAAGATGGAAGTGATATATATATATATATATATATATATATATATATATATATATATATATATATATATTACACGCGAATCCAATAGCAGGCACTCCGCACAAACAAACCAAGATGTTAGTTGTGTGGATTTACTATCCCATTGAATTAGGTGTTAAATCTATCATCGATCTATATTTGTGGTATTGTCAAACCACTCCCTTGTATCTAAACCATGGGAGAACATGGATATCCACCTTCTCGAATGCTTTTACCCTATTTAGATGAGGCAACCTTGACAGTTTGTATTCATGACTGGAGTTATTGGTTCAATCAATTCTAGAACAACTCTCATCATAGAGATCTTTATCACACACTAAAATTGAGGTTTTCTAATATTTGAGTTTTTTTCGAGTGGATATATCTCTCTGAGATAACAGGTCATGGTTTAAAAGGTTATCAGGTTATCGTTCATTATCCATATTTGAAGGTTATCTATCTTTGTTGTTGGTTATCCATCCATAGTTTATGGTCATCACTTAGTTTAGTTACAAATGTCATATCATCATGCATGAAGGATAGTTATTAACTACTTTAGTCAATGCTTTGGAAATAATGAAAAACATATGGTATATATATATATATATATATATATATATATATATATATATATAATGAGATAGAACGTTTTCCAAAGTTTCTCAATGGATTTGCATGAAAACTATCTAATGCATGTAAGTATTTAGGGAAACTCTAATGGAGAACAACCATGTCTTTGTAGCAAAAAGAAAATACTATGAGTAATTTAAAGGATTAAGGTAATCGAATGAGAGACACAATTTATGGGATATAAGGCAAATAGAATAGGTCAAACTTCATTTGAGAGCCCTAATGAACCAAATCCGACTTTGAAATCGACTCTCTACTATTGAAATTGAATACTTGACTATCTATTATATAAATCCTGAAGGTTTGCACCATTAATGCATTTTTCTTATAAAGTGTTGAAATTTTAGATCTTTGTTATTGCACATTGTTGGCATAATATGGCCCTTAATGTCCTAGTTTTCAAACCAACGCTCTGATACCAAATGTAACACCTCACCATGAAATAATACTAAATAATATATAATTTAAACACACACATAAAGTGTAAACAAAATTTTATGCTTTCATAGATGGAATAACCTACAACATATTGACAACTCTTTTACAATTTTTCCAATGCTAAATATTTTGAATGTGAATCCAAACATATGAATCTAAATAAGATGATAAGATAAATAAAAATTTAACTTTACGATTAAAATATTTAAATATAAACGTAACAAAATATACCTAGTCTGTTGAAGATGACCATTTCCAATGTCGTTCTGCCAGTAGTAGGAAGATGCATCCAAGCATTTTTTTTCCACTTGCCCAGAGGGAAATAATGGAATCCTCTCAGCCAACTAGGATCCTAGCTAGTTTATTAGCTCCAAGAAACCTTTTGGTTTCTTGGCCCTCCATGCCCGTGACTCCAAGAACAACAAAGTACATATGCCCTAAGAAGACCATCACAAGAAATATATCTTCCAAGAATTATCTAACCTCTTAACATTCTCAAGCCCCTCAACTTCCTCCTCCTTTCATCACCCCTTCCTCTTCTTATTTATCAAGTTTCCATACCCCATTCCCCAAGCATCCTTAACCACCCTCACTATTAGTCATCAACCTCCCTTATCTATATTTTTGGGAAAAGTTAAAATAAAACTAAAATATAAATAACTTGCATAAAATAACAATAAATAAAATGCAAAGTCTTTCTTCTCATAATAGCATATAAATGCAATTTGAAAATTTTCCCCAAAGTGTACATGACAACTCATCATGTTCATTTAACTCATCATACCAACTATCAATCAAAGTCAAAGAAGATATTTAATGCTACTATATATTTTTGTATGCAATATCATTTACATTCTCATTAAACCATTCAATTAAATAGTTAAAAATCTAGTTTAATAATTAATACATTAATTAATTGTATTAGTATATACATGTGTAGGGTATGTGTGTACTAGTGGACACATATCTTACACATGTACTAATGATAAACAATCACTTCCTCTAATGCATAGTTCATATATGATCACACCAAGGCATGCAAGACAACAAATCAAGTAAATGCACCATTTAATAATATTAACGAACAAAATTACAATAATTCATCAATAACTCATTATCACAGTTAAAATATCAAAAGGGAATCAAAAGAGGGTTTTAAACATGGTAGGAACCAAGTGAATAAACAATAGTGGCACATATAATCCTCAATCAGTATTTTCAACTAACATCGAAGTGTATTTCCTTCCTAACCAACTTCCATCTTCAATCATATTCTTTCCTTTGTTGGACTAAGTTGGAATGCCAACTATATTGACCTAACTCCAGATAGCACTCGTAGGCATGAGTGTCATACATATTTACCAAGCTAATTCCCCAACAAGAAACTAGTATTCACCATCACACGTATAGGAGAGCATGACTTCACACCCCTCCCACGAATCTAGGTTTCAAAGGATAAATGATGGGCAATACCTCCACCCCTCCTATTACAACTATGGTCAACAAGATACTCGGTGGAAAATACCTCCAATCATCCTGATAGGACTAGGGTCAACACCCTATATCAAACCATATTGTGCAAGTATTGTTCTTAGAGTCATGTCATCAAACAACCACTCTAGGAAAGTTGTGCATCCTGTCAAAACCACAATTCTCACAGATCTTAGCAATATTTTGAATCATAAATCAAATAATAAGTACAACTTATAGCATGCACTATCTTATTAATGTCTACAACATCCAAGTTACCTTAGCATTACAGTTATTTGGCTATCACATAACTCATTAAATTGTAGGTTAGTTTGTCAATAACTCATATACATGCATACACATCACTATTTCATATAAGAATCCATATCTATATTGACGTTCAATTAAGAAATGTATGTTTATTTTTATCATGCCTTGCATATGTTATAGATTTACAACATAACTTGAACTGGTACCCATGTATCAAAATTTCACATTTAGATTTGCATGTTGGAACAATTATCATAACTATCATCATTATGAACATATAACACTAAAATAACAGTATACAACAAATAGATAGGTCCATATGTACACATCCCACATGTTTATATTAGTCTAACTAAGTCCAAATAGTAATTAAGTAATGAATTACTAAGATGAGTAAAATCGGAGTTCTAACTATCGAAGGTCAAAATATGAGGCATTACAATTTTGTTGTCCCGTTGTTATTTTCTACAGTATTTATGTTTTTTGTTATTATAATAGATTTGGTACCTAACAATCACTCCAAGTTGTAAGAGTTTGTATTTCTCTCTAATCAAAGAATCACAAAAAGACCCAAGAGTGGGAGTTTGGTAAGAACCCCCTAGAGCTTCTCTGGTAGCCTAAAAGGTAGATACAAAGAAGAATATGCGCTACCAAGCTTAGCAAAAGTAACATATATGTGTCTATCATTCTTCAAATATATTTTATAGTCTTTAAATAAAAGTATAAGTGTTTTGAACTTAGATAAATAATCTTCAAGGCAAAGGAAATCATTGGGATTTAAAGTCTTTAATTTATTTTCAATCTCGTGGGCTCGAATCACATTGTGTTTACCAAATACAACTTCTAGCTTAGCCCAAGCTTCATTCGGGTCATCAATTCCTTGAAGGTGAAACCGTAAATCAGGAGAGATGGACATTATGATTAGTTTATGTGCTTCGTCATTCTTCTTATTCCATTTCTATTTCTTTTTGGCATCATTGGGGGCTTTTTCTTTTCCCAGGTTAATCTGATACAATCATTTACTTCTTAGTACATCTTCCATATGAGATTTCCATGAGAAGTAGTTGGTACTAGTAAGCAATAGATCACTTGGAGTATTCATATTAAAATATCCAAAGAATATATATTCAAAAGATGAAATTGATTGTCTTAGTGGAAATATCTCGAAAAAATAGTCAGTTTAAAAAAAAATGGTACTGAAAACGAACTTTGGATGTGAAAGTTATGTCATTTTTTTTAAAAAACATAAAAGTTGATCAAAGTGTTACATGGTAGGGAAAAGTTGGTTCACTTGGTGATGGATGCACAATGAGATTGTTGAGTAAAAACAAAAATCTCTTATTTCTCTAACTTTGTTTATAAGTCCACTATTACAAATAAATTACTTATGAAATGACCCACTTTTATAAAATAAGTGAGGATCATTTTTATAATGAAATTATTTTGTTACTTGTAGTTGCATGCAAAAAAATAACTAAAACATATATTAAAATT
The DNA here is from genome assembly GCA_009831015.1 of Picea engelmannii. NCBI lineage: Eukaryota > Viridiplantae > Streptophyta > Pinopsida > Pinales > Pinaceae > Picea > Picea engelmannii. Next base: position 556,982 of record ML777434.1, on the reverse strand, counting down.
ACTTATGAAGTGGTCCACTTTTATAAAATAAGTGAGAAACATTTTTACAATGAAGTTAAGATGTAACTTAAAGTTGAATGCAAAAAGTAACTTTAAAAAAAAAATTATTAAACTTATTTATGAAGTGACCCACTTTTATAAAATAAGTGAGAATTATTTTTTCAATGAAGTTATAAAATTGCATGCAAAAAGTAACTTTAAAAAAAAATTAAGTTATTTATTAAGTGACTCAATTTTATAAAAATAAGTGAGAATCACTTTTACAATGAAATTACTTTATAACTTAAAGTTGCATGCAAAAAGTAACTTAAAAAAAATATTAAACTTATTTTATAGTAATTCACTTTTATAAGTTAAGTTAAATACATTTTACAGTAAATGTATGAGATAACTTAAGTTTGCATGAACTTATTTCAAAAAGTAACTTAAAAAAAAAGAAAAACTTGAATTCAAAACCTCCTATAAACAAGTGTTGCGTGCCAGTGTAGTCCCTGCCAAGCAGATTACAAGGTAAATTGTGGAAAATGGGGTCGAATTGTAAATGACGGAAGTGTTTGGTGCAAAATGTATATCACATAAGTGTTGTGTGCAACATGTATATCACGGAACATGGGGCATAAAATTTCGTTAGCGCTAAGGCGCGACCCCACGGAGAGATAATTGTCTAAGTGTTGAAAGGAACTGTGGTTGATCGGGCTCATGATGTGACGATATAGGACCAATCGACGAGTTGGAAAAAATTCAAGTTCAAGTTTAAGTATAGTTATTTAAATTGTATTTATATTAATGTATTGTAATAGATAATTTGTGGTCCAAATGTAGACCATGTTCCAATATGTGGACGAATTGTAGACCATGGAAGTTTTTGGTGTAAGATGTATACAGCGCAACTGTAGATGACGCAAGTTTTGGGTGCAAGATCTATAATAGTGCGTCGAATTGTAAATGACGGAAGTGTTTGGTGCAAAATGTATATCACAGAAGTGTTGTGTGCAACATGTATATCACAGAACATGGGGCTTAAAATTTGGTTAGCACTGAGGCACGACCCCGGGGAGAGATAATTGGCTAAGTGTTGAAAGGAACTACGGTCGGTCAGGCTCATGATGTGACGATATAGGACCAATCGACGAGTTCAAAAAAAGTCAGGTTCAAGTTTAAGTATATTTATTTAAATTGTATTTATATTAATGTATTGTAACAAATAATTTGTGGTCCAAATGTAGACCATGTTCCAATATGTGGACGAATTGCAGACCATGGAAGTCTTTTGGTGCAAGATGTATACAGCGGAACTGTAGATGACGCAAGTTTTGGGTGCAAGATCTATAATAGCGCCAACCCGGGGGATCGGTCGGGCTCCCGTAAATTGTTGTTGAATACGTTTTTTTGGTTGTTAATGGCAATAAGCAAACCATTGAGTTGTCATGAGTAGAAGTAGAATATATATACAATTTGACAGGTGGGGCCTTACTTCTCCTCGGGAGCCCTTGTCACCCTATTTTGAAGCTCGTCTGACCGGTTCACATTTGTGCTTGTGCTTTTATATCGTGACTCCGACCAACCGCTAACCATTCGATGCCTAGCCACTTTTCAGATCGTGGATTTCCAGATAGGCAAGCTCTATAACCGGGGTCGAATTGTATATGACGCAAGTGTTTGGTGAAAAATGTATATCACGGAAGTGTGGTGTGCAACATGTATATCACGGAATAAGGAGCATAAGAAATCGATATCATGAAGTTGCGACGAATTGTAGAGCGTGGCAGCATAGTCCCTGCCAAGCAGGTTACAAGGTAAATTGTGGAAAATGGGGTCAAATTGTAAATGACGGAAGTGTTTGGTGCAAAATGTATATCATGGAAGTGTTATGTGCAACATGTATATCACAGAACATGGGGCATAAAATTTTGTTAGCACTAAGGCGCGACCCCGCAGAGAGATAATTGGGTGAGTGTTGAAAGGAACTGCAGTCGATCGGGCTCATGATGTGACGATATAGGACCAATCGATGAGTTCGAAAAAAGTCAGGTTCAAGTTTTAGTATATATTAATGTATTGTAATAGATAATTTGTGGTCCAAGTGTAGACCATGTTCCAATACGTGGACGAATTGTAGACCATGGAAGTTTTTGGTGCAAGATGTATACAGTAGAACTGTAGATGATGCAAGTTTTGGGTGCAAGATCTATAATAGCGCGTCGAATTATAAATGAGAGAAGTGTTTGGTACAAAATGTATATCACGGAAGTGTTGTGTGCAACATGTATATCATGGAATATGGGGCATAAAATTTCGTTAGCGCTAAGGCGGGACCCCACGAAGAGATAATTGGCTAAGTGTTGAAAGGAACTACGGTCGATTGGCCTCATGATGTGACGATATAGGACCAATCGACGAGTTCAGAAAAAGTCAGGTTCAAGTTTAAGTATATTTATTTAAATTGTATTTATATTTATGTATCGTATTAGATCATTTGTGGTCCAAATGTAGACCATGTTCCAATATGTGGACGAATTGCAGACCACGGGGAGTTTTTTGGTGCAAAATGTATACAGCGGAACTGTAGATGACACGAGTTTTGGGTGCAAGATCTATAATAGTGCCAACCCGGGGGTTGGTCGGGCTCTTGTAAATCGTTGTTGAATACGTTTTTTTGGTTGTTAATGGCAATAAGTGAACCAGTGAGTTGTCACAAGTAGAAGCATAATATATATACAATTTGACAGGTGGGGCCTTACGTCTCCTCGGGAGCCCTTGTCACCCTATTTTGAATACCGTCCAATTGTTTTTCCTCTCTACTCTCTTTCTCATTACTTAGCCGTTTTTCCAAAAATGTCCCAATGGACACATTGGCGGACGAACCGGTTCACATTTGTGCTTGTGCTTTTATATCGTGACTCCGGCCAACTGCTAACCATTCGATGCCTAGCCACTTTTTAGATTGCGGATTTTCGGATAGGCGGGCTCTATAACCGGGGTCGAATTGTATATGACCCAAGTGTTTGGTGCAAAATGTATATCACGTAAGTGTGGTGTGCAACATGTATATCAAGGAACAGGGGGCATAAGAAATCGATAGCGTAAAGTCGTGACGAAATGTAGAGTACGGAAATTTTGGGTGCAAGATGTATATCGCGCACTTGTAGATGACGGAAGTTTTGGGTGCAAGATTTATAATATCGCCAACCCGGGGGTCTGTCGGACTCCCGTAAATTGTTGTTGAATACGTATATCACGAAAGAGGGAGCATAAAAAATCGATAGCGCTAAGTCGCGACCCCGCGGAGGGATATTTGGCTAAGTGTTGAAAGGAAATGCGATTGGTGGGGCTCATGATGTGACGCTATAGGACCAATCAACGAGTTCAAAAAAAGTCGGGTTAAAGTTTAAATATATTTATTTAAATTGTATTTATATTAATGTATCTTTAGATTTTTCGTGGGCGAGGTGCAAACCATGTTCCAATATGTGGACGAATTGTAGACTAGGGAAATTTTGGGTGCAAGATCTATATGATGCAGAATATATACAATTTGACAGGTGGGGCCTTATGTCTTCTCGGGAACCCTTGTCACCCTATTTTGAATCTCGTCCGACCATTTTTCCACTCTACTCTCTCTTTCTCGTTACTTGGCCATTTTTTCGAAAATGTCCCAATGCGCGCGTTGGCGGACGCACCAGTTCACATTTGTGCTCGTGCTTTTATATCATGACTCTGATCGACCACCAACCATTCAATGCCTGGCCACTTTTCAGATCGTGGATGCCTGGATGAGCGAGCTCTATAACCAAGGTCGAATTGTATATGACCTAAGTGTTTCTTACAAAATGTATATCACGGAAGTGTGGTGTGCAACATGTATATCACGAAACAGGGGGCATAATAAATCGATAGGGTGAAGTGGCGACGAATTGTAGAGTATGGAAGTTCTGGGTGCAAGATGTATATCACGGACTTGTAGATGACGAAATTTTTGGGTGCAAGATTTATAATAGCGCCAACCCGGGGGTCGGTCGGACTCCCGTAAATTGTTGTTGAATGCGTATATCATGGAACAAGGGGCCATAAAAATTCAATAGTGCTAAGTCGCGACCCCGTGGAGAGATAATTGGCTAAGTGTTGAAAGGAACTGCGGTCGGTCAGGCTCATGATGTGACGATACAGGACCAATCAACGAGTTCGAAAAAATTCAGGTCCCATACCACCAATGTATTTATATTTAAATTGTATTTATATTAATGTATCTTAATAGATTATTTGTGGTTGAAATGCAAACTATGTTTCAATATGTGGACAGATTGTAGAACATACAAGTTTTGGGCGCAAGATGTATAGGGACAAACTGTAGATGGTGCAAGTTTTGGGTGCAAGATCTATAATAGTGCCAACCCGAGGGCCGGTTGGGTTCCCGTAAATGGTTGTTGAATACGTTTTTTGGTCATTACTGCTAATAAGCGAACTTGTGCACTAAGTTGTCACTAGTAAAAGTAGTATGAATTTGAATTGAAGATGGCATGAATACCCTCTTCGTGTTACACATTTTGCACCGAAATGTTCTGATATATACAATTTGACAGGCGGGGCCTTACGTCTCCACAGGAACCCTTGTCACCCTATTTTGAAGCCCGTCTGACTGCTTTCCACAGTTGAAACATACAGAAAAGATCTTGGTAGGAAATGGATTATCAATTGCAGATTTGAATATATCGGACCTTCTTCTCCCTCTTCTATACTCAACGAAATTCTCGTTTGTTTTTCCACTCTACTCTCTCTTTCTTGTTACTTAGTCATATTACCGAAAATGTCCCAATGCACGTTGGTGGATGCACCCATTCACATCGTGCTTTTATGTCGTGACTCCGACCGACCGCTAGCCATTCGATGCCTAGCCACTTTTCAGATTGTGGATTCCCGGGTAGACGAGTTCTATAACCAGGGTTGAATTGTAAATGACGCAAAATTTATATCACGGAAGTGTTGTGTGCAACATGTATATCAAGGAACAGGGGATGCATAAGAAATCGATAGCGCTAAGTCGTGAAAAGTTGTGCGTTGAGTTGTCACTAGTGAACGTAGAATGAATTTGAATTGAGGATGGCAGGAACACCCTCTTCGTGTTACACATTTTGCACTGAAATGTTTTGATGTATACAATTTGACAGTCGGGGCCTTATGTGTCCTTGGGAACCCTTGCCATCCTATTTTGAAGCCCATCCAACCGCTTTCCATGGATATTTTTGTGCCCACCACCTTCCGATAAGTATATAACTTCTCCAGAAACATGTAGAAAAGATCTTGCGAGCAAATGGGATATCTATCACAGATGTGAATATATTACTTTTATCTTTTGTCACGGAATTGTTGGGTGCAAAATGTATATGACGAAAGTGTTGGGTGAAAGATGTATATAACAGAACACGCGGGATAAGAATGCAATAGCACTAAGTTGGGACGTCGTGGTGAGATATTTGGCCAAGTGTTGAAAGGGACAATCGTCGGTCGGGTTCCCGATGTGAAGATATAGATGCAAATGAGGATTTGACAGTCTGTTAATCGATCAACCCATGGACAATCCAGGAGCATGAGAAAGCCAGGTTCAAGTTTAAAGGGATTTTGTTTATGTTTATTTAAAATGTATCCATATTAATGTATCTTACTAGATTATAAATACGTTATTTTCTTGTTAATGTGAATAAGAAAAGTTCTGCAATGGGTTGTCACTAGTGAAAGCAAAATGAATTTGAAGTGACGATGGTAGGAACACCTTCTTCATGTTACACATTTTGCACTAAAATGTTCCGATATATACAATTTGACAGTCGGGGCTTTACGTCTCGTCGGAAACCCTTGCCACCCTATTTTGAAGCTCATCTGACCGCTTTCCACAAGTATTTTCATGCCCGCCACCTTAGTACTCCTTTCCAAGTATATGAAATAAGTATATAACTTCTCCAGAAACATGCAGAAAAGATGTCAATATATTAATCCTTCTTTTCTGTCCTCTATACTTATCTTTTATCACGGAATTGTTGGGTGCAAAATATATATGACGGAAATGTTGGGTGCAAGATGTATATAACGGAACACGCGGGATAAAAATGCCATAGCGCTAAGTTGGGACGCCATGGTGAGATATTTGGCCAAGTGTTGAAAGGGATGGTCATCGGTCGGGTTCCTGATGTGAAGATATAAATGGAAATGAGCATTTGACATTCTGCTAACCAATCAACCCGCAGACAATCCAGGAGCCCGAGAAAGTCAGGTTCAAGTTTAAAGGGATTGTGTTTATGTTTATTTAAAATGTATCCATATTAGTGTATCTTACTAGATTATTTGTGGTCCAAATGTAAACCATGTTCGAATTTAAATGGTGTTTTGGGCTCGAATTTTTTGCTCAAACCTACAAGGAACAAAGAAAAAAATTCATGACTTTACATTTTGTATATCAAAGAATATATAAATTCTCCAGAAACATGCAAAAAATATCTTGCGAGCAAATGGGATATCTATCATAGATGTCAATATATTAACCCTTCTTTTTCGTCTTCTATACTTATCTTTTATCACATAATTGTTGGGTGCAAAATCTATATGACGGAAGTGTTGGGTGCAAGATGTATATAATGGAACATGCAGGATAAGAATGAGATAGGGATAAGTTGGGACACCGCAGTGAGATATTTGGCCAAGTGTTGAAAGGGACGATTGTTGGTCGGGTTCCTGATGTGAAGATATAGATGGAAATGAGGATTTGACAGTCCGTTAACCGATCAACCTGCGGAAAATCCAGGAGCCCAAGAAAGTCAGGTTCAAGTTTAAAGGGATTTTGTTTATGTTTATTTAAAATGTATCCATATTAATATATCTTACTAGATTATTCGTGGTCCAAATGTAAACCATGTTCGAATTTGAATGGTGTTTTGGGCTCGGATTTTTTTTGCTCAAACCTACAAGGAACAAAGAAAAAAATATATGACTTTACATTTTGTATATCGAAGAATATTTTGAAATATAGGAAGCTCCAATACATGCACAATATAGAACATGCACATGTACAGCGAAATGAGTTAATTTTACGAAGAAATACAAATTCCAAATAACAACACCAAGCATTGAATATCAGCATAGAACAACCCCAAATATTTATATTTAGATAAACTGCGTCACAAAATACATTTGAGAATATTTCCCAAAAAAAAGTTGTCATCGAATTTGCAAAAAAAAACTATAGTTCAGTACATATTCTGTGAAATAAAAATGTGTTTGCCAGAATGACTTTGATTGGGAATGCCGCGTACTATGAACCAAAGATGTACAAGAATGAAGTTTGCAGAAAGAAGAAAGTCGACGATGGAAAATAGCAAAACCTGGCAAAAAGAAAGAGAAAATTGTCAGATTTGGATTAAATCTTTGTTAGAATAAGTGGATGAAGACAGAAGAATGTAATCAGTATCAACTTACTATGATGGTGTGCCATGGCTTGTCATTTCTTCGTTGATGTCCTTTTATGGCTTTCCTTAGCTTTGACCTTCATTTGCAATCTGGTCGACAACTTTTTTCAACCATTCTTCGATGTAGCTCCTCATGGGTGCCACGTTCATTTCATGTCGAATTTTTATATTGAAGGGTTCACTTTCCAAGTCTCTTAGATCAATAGACAAGTTGTGCAATTCTTCTTGAATATTTTTGTTTCTAATTGCATAACCAACTAGCCAAGTTTTCATGTCATCTTCACCATATTCAACAATGCCATAGAAATTTCAAATCATAGTCTTTTATAGATATGAACTTGATCATCAAATGATTGTTTGGTTAAAAACAATGAGTTTAATATCAATTTCGGTTCTTGGACTTCATTGGTGTTTCCAGTTAGATCTATCTCAGTTAGCTTCTTGAATAGTTTGTCTCTTTTAGATATGTTATGGCTACATTCTTGAACAATACCAATCAGGTTCTTTACCTTTTCTTTCCAACATGCGTTTAGTTGGTCTATTCGATCCAGGGAAGGGAGATCATCTTGTCTTCTTATGGATTCCGTCATACCGGTAACTTCAAAACCAAATGGTAAAACTGCATTGAGATAAAAACCTTACTCGTTCTTGAGATCTACTTGCAGATACTCATGAAAAGCATGCACTCTTGTTCCAAAAGAGACCATATTCTTTGAAATCTCCTAAGCTTCTGTTATTAATTCCATTCTTTTGTTTATATTTTTTTCCACATAGTCTCGGACCGATGTGAGAAGGCTTGTTGATCCCTTTAACTTTGGTGCAAGTGTGGTGGACCCGACCATTGCCAAAGGAGTAGCAAACAGTGGAAGAGGCATTAGAGTTGCCTCCAATTCTTTGATTCGCGTCTTTAACATGAGGTTCTATGTTTCAAGGCCGCTAATAGAGTTTTCTAGAGCATTTCCAGTTGCTCGGTGCATCGTAGATATCTGGGAAGGGGGCATGTTACGTAGGTTGAACTCTGAACGAGACGTGCCTTTCTTATTCTTTACATCTCTGTTTTCAATAATCAATTTTTTTGATTCGCTGTCAAAAACAACGCTCTAAAATGAAAAAGACTCTTCTTCGGCCAATGTATCTATGCCAAGTATTTCCATCCCAAGATTGTGAGGAGTAGTGTTATCTAGGTGATCGTCGTCAAGGAACAATTTTTCAATATCAATTTCTAGTTCCATATCTTCAAGGGAGAGATTGTAGATATCAATTTCTCCCCTCGGTCCCTCTTGTTCTTGGACTATTGTTTTTTCATTTTTTGCCCGTAGGAAGCTTGTGACAACTTTCAATTTTGCTGGAGGGAGGGTTCTTATCTCCTCCTTTGCCTGAAGAACTGTGTGTAACTTTTTACTTCGGTAAGTCGTTGGAGTACTGCCACGAGATGTTGTGGTCTTGGTTGTGGCAGTCGGGGATTGGGCACTTTTTTCACCTGGGTATTTTCGGTTCTACTTGTGCGAATCTTTGGTACCAGGTCGGAGTCCATTCAAGATAGTGTAAGTGAAAGAACTGTTGAAGTGGTTCCTGACCATGAAATACTGGACTTTCCAAGCCATAGACATGAATTGTCCTTTCCTTTTTTCATGGAAAAAATGAAACCAATAAATGTACTCCCTTGCGATTCCAACAAAAAACATTGTATCAGATATGTCACATGGAGGGAAGCAAGGATTTTGTTTAGACCTGAGAATCCTTATAACATTATAGTTCTTCGTTTCTTCTATTGTGTCCTTCCTATCCAGGAAGATTGTCCGTTGGCCAGAGAACTGGGGGAAATACCTTCCAAATATCAATGCTTTAAAAAATGAAACAAAATAATTCAAGACCTTATAAAATAGTTGGCAAGTGTCGTGTCTCCATAATTTCTGGCGCGAGAATGTTAATGGGTCAAATTCAGAGTTCAGCTTCCTACACATAGATAGTCCAGGAAATGGATAGCAATTTGGCATGATGAAAATTAAATACGGTGGCATAAAGAATTCCATTTGCCTCCTGTATTGCAATAACTCGGAAGAGTTTTGAATGGAAATCAGCTTGCAGCAATGGAAGATGGTTTTTTGCTTGACCATAAAATATAAAATATATAGAATCTTTCGAGAGATGTCGGTTGCACTTTCTTGTCTCGTTGTCCTCGTGAAAAGCAATGCAATTTGCCAAAAAATGTTTTTACATGCACTAACTTGTAATATGGCCATGTCCCGGGGAGCGGGCGATGGGTCCTATAATAACTTCGGAAAGAGGTCTAGTTCATTGCCATGCTTCTTTAAGAACTGCTTGCAATTCTCACCCTTGAAAGTAGGCGTTGGGTCAGGAAGTGTTAACATCTTTCAAAATACTTTAGGTGAGAGGGAGATTTGAAAATGGTCGACCATCTGGACAATCCGATGTTTCGGAATATAGTACTTGGCGCAACACGTGACCAAGTCCTTAAAGTAAAAAAAAAAAAAAAATGGGGAAACAATGTGTCATTGCAATTTCAGATGTCAAGATAACTTTCATCTGGGCAGAAGTGGATGAGTAGTAGTCACAAGCTATGGACGACTAAAAACGCTGGTCCTTGTGCCCCAAAATATTCAGGGTATCTCCACAGACATGATGTCGAGTTGCAACCATAAGGTAATGAAAACCTTCCTTTGCTCCTTATTGTATTTAAAATGGACGTTGCAACATCATAATACAATCTTCGGTAAATCTTGGTTCAATGTGTTTTAATGGCAGATGTCCTCGACCTTTTCGCCTTTTAATGCCAATATTTTCAAATCTAATAAAAGTGTCATCAATTTGCATTGGGAAAGCGTGTGAAGATGGCAGGGAAATCGAGAAACTATTGAAAAGCGGAGAAAACATTAACATTTGTGTAATATACTTGGATTTTGACAAAAGTAGGTTCAAGTTAGAAGATAATTTGTTGATATTTACTTAAACAAGTTTCATATTATTTTATTTTATTGTTGTTCTCTGTGGGCCAAATGCAAGCTATGTTCAAATTGGAATGGTGGAGCAACATTTTCATACGCAGGTAGAGCCTCAGATATGCAAATCTGTAAGGTTCTAAAATTATGTGCACAATACTAAAGAGCGACATCATGTGAACACCTTTGTAGATGACAGCGGGCGAGAACTATATTGAATTCTTGCTACGATGACGTCTTAAGAAAAACAAAACAACCATCATTTTTTGCAAATTCAAGATTGATAGAGGAAACTAATCATATTCCATAATATTCTCCCATAAATGCATTTTAATGGGAGATTACCTCGAGCTTTTTGCTTATTAATGCCAATATTTTTGAACATGTGTGAACTGTCACTATTTAAATCATAATTAATGTCTATTGGGAAGGGGCGAACGTGGCAGGCATGGATGAGAATTAAAGATGCTTTGGTACTTTTTTGAACCTGGGAGTCTGTGCTGGAATTGTAGATCACCCAAGTTTCGGATGGAAGATGTATACTCGGAACACGGGGAATGAGAGTTCGATAACGCGTACCCAGGAACCCGCCGCCATAAAATTAGCTAAGGAAATGAAAGCGCTCGATCGGACTCGTGATGTCAAGATATAGATGGATATACAATTTGTGAGTTCAATAAAGAGTGAGGCTTGCGAGTTGGAGGAGTCTGGGCTCGAATTGTAGATAACCAGAGTTTTGGATGCAAGATGTTATCCGAACACGGAGCATGGGAGTTTGATAATGCATTGGGGGGGACCCGCGGTCATAAAATTGGCTAACTGTTGAGACGAACTGGGAAATATATCAACAAATGCTTTGAAATATTAATAGATGCTGAGAAAAATGAGTTGCAAGCTTCGAGTTTGGGTTGAATTGTGGATCACCGAAGTTTCGAGCGCAAGATGTATACCGCACACACGGGGAATGAGAGTTGGATGGCACCCACACATGTACCCGCGGCCATAAAATTCGTGAACTATGAAAATGAACGGCGGTCGGACGGACTCGTGATGTAGAGATATAGATGGACATGAAATATGCCACTCTGTCGTCCTAGGAACCCGCGATCATAAACATGGATCACCCAAGTTTTGGATGGAATATGTATACTCGGAACACGAGGAATGAGAGTTCGATAATGCGTAGCTGGGAACCCGCGGCCATAAAATTGGCTAAGGAAATGAAAGCACTCAGTCGGAATCGCGATGTCAAGATATAGATGGATATACAAATTGTGAGTTCGATAAAGAGTGAGAGTTGGGAGTTCGAGGAGCCCGGGGTCGAGTTGTAGATAACTGGAGTTTTGGATGCAAGATGTTATCTGAACACGAGGCATGGGAGTTCGATAATGCATTGGGGGGGAACCCGTGGCCATAAAATTGGCTAATTGTTGAGACGAACTAGTAAAAATATCAATAGATGCTGGGAAAAATGAGTCACAGGCTTCGAGTCCGAGTTGAACTGTAGATCACCGAAGTTTTGAGTGCAAGATGTATACCACGCACATGGGGCATGAGAGTTCAATGGCTCCTACGCAGAAACCGGCAACCATAAAATTCGTGAAATATGAAAATGAACGACGGTCGGTCGGACTCATGATGTAGAGATATAGATGGACATGGAATCTGCCACTTCATCATACTGGGAACCCGCGAGCATGGACATGGAAGTAAGTATAGAATCAAAAATGGATAATGGAGGGGAAGAAAAAAAGGGAGAACGGGTAAGTATAGAACAAGAAAAAGAAAGGGAGGTAAGAACCGACATGAAAGCAAATTGTTACGTAGGAACACATGAAAAGAAAAGATGGAATACAAATTTATGTATTTCAAGATAGCAGGACAGAAAATATAATTGACATGAAGACAAGCCAAGGTACAGGAAGATATGGAGTGTCCAAGGAGGAAAAAAAAATAGAGTTGCAAACCAGTTCAACAAATACAGACAAAGTAAACGAAAAACTATTGGATATGGAACACGGGTAGAAAAATGCACCTTTGCATGGATTCTTCTACATTCCTAGTTAGGAGTTCTTTGTGGTGTCTAGTTTTCATGTTTGTTTCTATGAACAAAAGCACAAAACAAAACGGACATGAACATAAGTTGACATGTAAAGAAAAAAGCAAGTACTATGTACATAGACCAAATAAAATAGAATAAGAGGAATAAAGTAACAGATAGTGTTAGAAGAATGTACCTTTTTTTTAGTTCATTCAAGTTTCCGTGTGTGTGTGTGTGTGTGTGTGTGTGTGTATTGCAAAAAAAAAAATGTGACCAAAACCAATTACAAACCAGGGGAAACTAAGAAGTTGGATATCTCGATTTTCTACAACAAGATAGACAGATATGGTTTGCAGCATAGAAATATGATTATGCAATATGCCTGATGTATATTTCATAATTCAAGTGCAACACCAATTGTGTGGTGACCAGACCAGTATGTGTACAAACCAGGGAAAACTAAGAAGTTGGATAATTTATTTATTTTTAATTTTTCGCAACAAGCCATACAGATATGCTTTGAAACATAGAAATATGACTTTGCAATATGTTTGATGTATATCTCATAATTCAAGTGCAATACCAATTGTATCGTGATCAGCCCAATATGTGTCTAAGATAAAGATGTTGTATTGAGGAATGGGCACATTTGACCACACATGGTCAATAAGTGTGTTTTGCACATGGCTTGTGTTGTTCAAAAGAAAACGGAGACTGTATTTGCACATGTAGTTTTCCAATTCTTTTGTTCTTGCATTATTTTGTAGCATGTCAACATTGAAGTCTCCTACAAGCACAATGGGTCTGTTCAGATGCAAATGGCCTAATGCATTGGAAATAACATTTAGTATGTTGGATAATGTTGCATGGGGAGCAACATACAGATTCAGTATTGCAATTTTTGTTCCATGGAAAAATATTTTTGCAAGCACCATCTCAACATTCTTTTCTTTGAAATGTATATGGTCCAAAATTGGTACATGTTTTTTCACCAATATCATCACCCCATGTGTAATGTAACTTGATATACAATTGTGATTTGGAAATTGTTTGTTTTGCATGCATAATGCCATGTATGTTTCCTGCAGACACAGAATATCAGATTGCATTGTATCATAGTCATTGAGTATATCATCCATGTGTGCATGTAAGTTGTGTGTGTTGAGCGAGAGAATTGATACAGATGACTTTGTTTGTATGAATTGGTAATAGTATTGCAGATGCCATTTTGCGGTAGTACTGAGGCGTTCCATTTCAATATCAACTTTATGTTTGACTTTGAATTCATCTTTTGTAAGAGGACTTAGTAAATACAAGGAGTCTATGCTTCTGACACAGGACAATGTTGTGTATACAAGTCCATGTATCTGAATTCCAGCAGGCTAAAATGCAACATTATCAAGTGTTAGTCCTTGCGATCTGTGGACTGTACGTGCACATGCAAGTTTAATTGGAAATTGTTTTCGAATCTTCAGTTGACCTTATTTGTGTAGAACGGGTAAGGGAACGTTGGTTCTACTGGTGCAGGTCGCAAGCATCTCGAATTGATATATTTTAAGTCATCATATGTTTGGTTGTTTGTCCGCATTCTATTCAGAATTGCAATAAATGTTTCATTTGTCTGGCGCATTGTAGTATGCAATTCAAAGCATTTAATATTGTCTCTCCAGAAGTCATGTGTCACTATTTGCATGTTAACCGTAGGTTGTTCAAATATCAAAGAACCTTGGATCGACTGTGCCTAGTAAAGATCCCCACGGAATATCATGTCAATGTTTCCAAAGTATTTCATGTGCACATGTTTTATGCTTCTTAGTCAGTTGTCAATGGAATCCAAGAAGCGACTTCCAATCAAAGATGCTTCATCTATAAAGACAAGTTGGAGTTCGTCATAAAGCTTAGACAATGTATCTAACATTTCCTTGCTAAGTGGAAGAAACTATGACTTGTTAAAAGGCATTAAAAATGAAGAGTGGACTGTTGTTCCACCTACATTATATGCAGTTTTTCCTGTGTATGCAACTATTAGGCCCTTTGGTTTCATAGGATCAGAGGAATTGTTTGAATCATAGATTCATATAAGCATTTGGAACAGTGCTTTCCCTGTGAATGTCTTGTCTGTTCATGCTTCGCCTGTAAGGAACAAGTGCATGGGAGTGTCCATGTTCAAGCATTTTTTAAGCGCAGTGTCCTTTAGAATTGTTTGTTGTTATCGATTCAACAGATGTCTTATTCTGTGGTATTCATTATTTTCAATAAGAAAAGGATGTTTTGTGACTTGAAAACCAAGATTGATACGTTTTTCACTGCCACCTGCTCGAGGATGAGGCAAATCCGCTCGCAAGTCATAGGACTCGCAGGGAGTTCTAGTTGTTTTTTGGTTGTGAATGTCTCATCAAGATTGTCAGGGTTTTCTAGCTGATTAACTGCAATTTCTAGATCACCCCATGTTGGATTAACATTGTAAGTAAATCTAGCTTCATTGATTTGCACTATAGTCTCAGAGGCAACATACGCAGCTTCCCATGTAGAGAAGTTATGTTTTAATGTCTCTTTGTTTTCATCGAACGAAATGTATAGCAACAGTTTTTCTCTACAATAGTTTTCATAGTCATAATGTTTATTGTATTTGACAAACCGTATCACAGAGGGTTTTTTTCTTTTGATATGGGTCACCATTTTTTTTGTAATGCGATACAAATTATGCTAAGAAGATATGCCTAATATGATATGGACGCTGGAGGTAATAATCAATAATAGCGCGACATAGTACGTCTTTTGAATTGTCAGGATCTTCTTCTAGCAAAAACGATGGTTTAAGCACAAATGTGTGTTTCTCAAGTGGAGATGTGTTTATGAAGACACATTTTCTTGAACTACAATTGAGAGGCAGGGAAAGTGCAATGTGGACTGCTTGTTGAGAAAACAATTGTTGAAGATTAAGCAATGTATTGCCAAGCGTATGTATCATTTGTATGGCATCAATATGACTTCTTTCATGTTATTTGTGTATTCTTCTGAATGCACTTGTCATAGATTTGTCAACATTTGTCATATACGAGGTACAGTACGATGCTACAACATATGCATTGAGGACGTACTGCACATCTGTAATTGCATTCCGCATAACTGGCATGTCCTTGGAGAAACTGTTGTTCCAAATATGGGAAAGGTTTCGTTTAAGGAAAATTGTTGGTTGTTTAAGCGTACATTGTATGGCTTGGATGTACTCATCTTCTGATAGATTTAGCTCTGTCAAGAAGTCATCGAAGCTCATTAACTCGTCAAACTCTCCTTGTTCTAGAAATGAGAACAAGGATTTAGATTTATCAACAACAACATTGTCCTCTAAACTAAGTGGCTCTATGATTCTTGTTGCTCTCATTAGCGGCACGGGAAAGTTGTATCTGCAATGTGAGTTTTTTCATTTTCTACAACTTCTTGTATGATAATGTCTATGAACTTTGGCAAGTTCTGGATCCAAATGATATGTGTTGCATGTTATGTATTTGTCCACAAATTGCTCGATTTGTGAATTGTTGTCAGCTCCATAGACTGGTGCACCCTCTATCCACAAGAGTGTGTGGTCATGTTCATTCCCCCTATTCTGGAATTCAGTCACAAAAAAGTAGTCCGGTATTTTTCTGAAAAATGTTTCATTATGGCATATCAATTGTCTCAAAGCATTTATTCTATGTCTATAGTAGCGAGTACATGTCACTGGGTATTTTCTTATGAGGTAGTCAATGTCATTATTTTCTAGTGTATCGGTTTGTTTTTTACGTTTCCTATTCCTATGCAACTCAGATACGGCAGCCACCAATGGATCCCAGCAATGCTCTGCACTTGTAAATGTGATAAAAAATGTTGGCGGGCCCAATTGTCAGATCATTGCAAAAATAGTTTTCTTGTTTTGTTGCAAATAGTCAGGAGAGATGCGAATGTTTTTGAAATCTATGTATCCAATATCAGATTTCATAATTTTTTCTAGGTTTACTTTGTACTTGACATCCTTGGCCAACAACTTTCTTCCTTGTAACTAGCCTTTTCTTATTCGGACCCACATAGAAGACAGAACTTCTCTATTATTATGCGCATTGTTTTGAAAAACAAATTTGTTATGTGACAGGAGAAGTCACCGCTTGAATGTAGCAGCTCCCATCAAACTATTTTATGATAACTTAATCGTTCTGTAATGTCAGTGGGACATGGATCTCCATAGAAGAGTGTTGGGAAGTTCATTTCCTTAGCGAATCTGCCCTTGAATATTCCAAGTGGACGTTTCCCCTCAGCAAGCGCAATTTCGACAATCTTGTCTTGCAAGTCACGAATGCACTGTGAATAAGTGAATCCATGCACCAGTGTCTCAGTAGGTGTTTCATTCTCCGATTCATCACTTGTATCAAATTTTCTAGCATTTTCGAGAATCTCTGCAGAGTTATCATCCTCTTCTCCAACAACATTGTTCCAGTTCTCATTTATACAAATGTTATGTGCTTTGTACAGGGACCTGGAAAGTAATTCCTTTAATGCTTTCATAACAGCATGCACACGCATTTTTCTTGTCTCATACGCATTTTTGTATCGCAAGCGTCTTTTGAGAGCCACAACAATTGTCATTGTATCGCAGATGAATTGTGGCAAGGCTTTTTGCACAACATCTAGTTGAACAGACACATTAATAATTGATCATGTTAAGCCCATCTGGGGTCATTTATAGCCCCAGGGCCTGATTTGTGAAAATGCAATTCATAGAGACACAAGTCTCTCTTCAAGTTCCATAAGTGCACTTACATCTGGTAGTGGTGTATTACATCTTATTTGGTCAGGGGTTGCAAATTGTGGCAGTTTTCCATTTTCAAGCGACCATTTGCATGGAAGACAATTTTTTTCCATCAGAAATGTTTTATCATGTGTTGTCAAGCGGAGGTATTCTGCTTCCAAATCAGGTGTGAAAGACTTACTATTTTTTGTGAAATTCAACTGATCACAAATTGCACATGGAATGGAAGGAGTGTCTTTGATTTGTTTCATGTAGGTCTGTCTTGCATCTTTCTTTCGCAAGGAAGTATGGGTAGAAAGTGTTTGTTGGTTTTCATTGGTAGTAGTGCACGTTGTTGCTTCTGGCCCACGAAATGTGTTTTTTTCCTCTTAGACAGTTGCATGACCATTGTGGGATATGCGACCGTACCTGTTTTTGTTGTGTTGTGCACGAACAAATTTTTTTAGATTGTGATATGTCAGTTTCTCTCTAAAAGGAAGCGTAGCAATGTATTTTTTTCTCTTGTGCATGACCTTTTTCAAGTTGTGGTAACTTAGTCTACGTTTCTTGTTCAAGGGCAGGATGACCTGATGGCAGCTGGGGTGAATTTCACTCTAATTAAATAGCATGCGACGCTTATTCACATTCGATGTGGTTTGGCTGGCATTGACACTGAACACTGGAACGACAGTATTTCCTATACCACTAATGTTTTTTTCTCTCTTACGTATGAAATTTTTCAGGTTGTGATAACTTAGTCTACGTTTTTTGTTTAAGCCCTGTATGGCCTCACCACAACTGGGATGAATTTCACGCATGAATTTTTTCAAGTTGTGATAAATTAGCCTACATTTTTTGTTTAATCCATGTATGGCCTTATCGCAACTGGGAGGAGTTTCA
Organism: Picea engelmannii; assembly: GCA_009831015.1. Classification (NCBI taxonomy): domain Eukaryota; kingdom Viridiplantae; phylum Streptophyta; class Pinopsida; order Pinales; family Pinaceae; genus Picea; species Picea engelmannii. Next base: position 538,865 of record ML777434.1, on the reverse strand, counting down.
TTCTCATTAAAAATCATGCCATGTGTATGTAGATTCGATGTGGTTTGGGTGGCATGGACATTGAGCCCTGAACCAGTGATATGTCCAAGCAAATCTTGATAATGGATATGTGTGGTATCTGTTTTCAATGAGAGGATGTCAATTGTGCGATCGTAATTTGAATCAATAGACCAATAATGGACAGTGCCATCTGGCAGGGCCAACCAAACCTGGATATTTACTCTGAATATGATAGATATACATTGCAAACAGAATCTGCAACCCTCCACATTTCCTTTTTCATATGGCAACACCATGTTTACAAGGTATTCTTGCCAACTTGCAATTGCCGGCATATTTTCTAGGATATATGCTGAAAGGTGTTCATGGAAGCAGCTAAAAGCCTGTCGGTTGTCGCCTATAATTGTATTGCAAAAGGACTGTACAGTTTAAAGTCGCAGCGACTGCACATCGAACTCTACTACTACCAAACAACAAATTGCATTGAACAGACTATCTCCACAGCTAGATACAACAGGTGTTGCTAGCTGCAAACCATGGCAGTCTATGCGATGCATAATCTGTTTCCACTGCGATTCAAGGTCTTTGCAAATGAGGGACAAGTAAATATGAGGTCCTCCAAGATTGCATATGAACATTTTTCTGTACAGTAGTGGTTCATAATGACCACTGACAACATTGGCATCATGGAACAAGATGCAATATGGATTGTTAGATGCAGTTTTGTCGAATAGTAAATATCTTGTTTTTCTTATCAATGACCATATTCCAATTGATATATTGAGTCACTTAGACAACCACCATATACAAAATGTATCTCCCCAAAGTCCCCTCTCATGTGCAGGCAGAATTGGAGATGCAGACAACCGCATCTTTGAAAAATACGTAGCGACATCATGTATTCCATGCAACTGCCGAAGAAAATCAGATTCCAGTTCATATTCATACGACTCCAATGCCTCAGCATCACCATTTTTTAAACAGCCCAAGAAATAATCTATCAATCCATTGCGCAGGTCGATCAAGGAATAACGGAAATGCAGTGGAACCTGAAATGCATCAAAAAGGCAATCTCCTACAGTATACGAGAATGCATCCAATCTAAAAATCCCATTGCTATGCAATACCTCGTCAATGTTGACATGCATAATGGAGTGTGTATCTATTTCATACGACTCAACATCTATTACTTGTGTCATCTTTTGAACTGTGATTTTGAAGTTGTTTCTTAGCTACTTTCAATTTGTATGAAAACAGAGAAAAGGAGAAAAAAGAATAAAACGAAAAAAAAAAAAAAAAAATCAAAATAGAAAACTACAAGCGCGGAACTATGTACCAATCCCGGTATGTATCCTTCAACCTTCTTCTTGTCAAATTCAATTCCCCCTAGTCTCCACAGCAGATGACAAGAAAACAAACCTACACTGAAAAGTGAAGCAAACAGAAGAAACAATGCAAATAAATAACACTATCAATTTGTTGAGCACAAAGGCCAATTTGAACCTATTCATGGTGTGCATCCTACAAGCTTCTTAGAAGCAAAAAAAGTTCTTCAAAATAGAAAGGACGGGACAAAGGCAACAGGTGGATGTAGTTTTTTGACCCACGGAATAAAAGCATTCCCTGTCTCTACACCTCGGCGGATGGTTACCCCTTGTGACAGCTCTGAATTCATTTTCTAAACCCCTTTGCATTGCAATTTTCGAAATAGCTATGGCACAATATGCATATGAAGACGCATGGTTTCCAGGAACGGAAAATAAGAGCACACAGAAAGATGTTCTGGAGGCAAGGACTCCTACCATTGAAAAACCTTGCCTACAAGATGCAAAACACTGAGTAGAAAAAAACAAATAGCAATGAAACAATGGAACAGAAACTTACCTGTCAACGAGGGATGACAAGAGCTCAGCCCCAAAACTAACAAACCGCAACAACAGGTCCAACACCTTGCAAAGTTGAAGAACAACAAACCAGTGAACAACCATGAAGAGGTCCAACTGCAAGTGCAGGACCTCAACTTTGCAAAGTTGAATCAAACAAGAACAAGAAGCATGGAACGAACCAATGGACAAGCATCAAACATTGAACCAATGATGCCGACGAAAAACAATTTTGTACAATTCCACTGCAAACAAGACCATCAAAAAAGTGGAACGAAACTGTATTGCAACACATATGTACAATAAACATTTAAGACTGCTAGGACTGTCAGAACCGTCGAAGTGTGTCGTCCTGTGCAAACATTTAAGAAAGAATGCAGCATGGCAGGCATGTTTACGCACGCAACAATGACAAAGACTCTTGAAGCACGCAACAATAAAGAAAAAATCACACATAGTAATAGTAATAAAAAAATAATAATAATACCTCAAATCAGATCACTTCGAACAGTAGAGAGGACAAACTTTAGATATGATAGCATATCAAACATTGGGATAAATCTAGCTAGCAGAAAATGCTAAGACAAACATTCGAACTAATGCTAGAATTAATCCACCTTCAAGCAATGCATAAGAAAATATATGATTCAAAAAGACCGTATACTATCAAAAAGTTTGGATAAGCTAACATATAAAACATTGGGAATAGTGAAGCCAACAATAAGACCTCAAAGTTGTTATCCAATCAGATCATGACATATATGGTACTTTTTATTATATAAAAATCAATGTTTTTAGTTCCCTAGTTCCAACAATAGATATTATGCAAATATTTCTGGTCAAAGGACAAACTAATATGAAGTTAACGAATTATCGATCGCTATAGTCCCTCTACGCCTACGGTAAGGACTAATAAAGTAACTTTCAACCAAATGAGCTAATACTTAACAAATAATAAATTTAATGAAAATGAAGGGTTTGTTTTTGCCTTGAAGTGAATGTCAAAACCCTTGCTTTTGCATACAAAAAAATTCAACACAGCCACATACATAAACAAATGAAATTTCAAAAAACAAATCTGAATCTCAATAATATTAGTGTTAGATCTCAATTAACTTACCCAATAATTGCAAGTTTTCTCTTTGTCTTTTATTTGTCGAGTTTGTACAAATTGTAGAGAAAAGAGCATACCCAAAAAGAAAACAGTGTCTTTTATGTTTCTGATTTGTCAAGATCGCACAAAGCACATGACAAAGAGTATTCAGACTTTGTACCTTTGAATCTAACAAAAAATGTCATATCTTGGGAAAACAGAAACATTTTCGGGTGAAACGAAAAGTGTTTCCAATTGAAAATTGTGCTCCAAACGCAATGGAATAGTTCACTTAGCTTAAAAATACATAGAAATAGTAGAACCTAGAAATGTGACAAGGTTTAAGATCTCGATCAACAACAAGAGTGAGTCTTCAAATGGGCTTCAATACCATGTTCTACAAAATAGGGTATTCCACATAGGATGAACATCTTAAGTAACCACTCACACAACCAAATCAAAGATCATAACACTAGTGTTTTTACATGGTTAAAACTCTCTAAGAGAGAAATAGTGCACAACCCTATCCAACATGGCCACCTGAGGCAATATATTAATGCAAAAGAAAAAAAAATTACAAGAGAGTTTCTCACAATTAATCATCAACAAATGATCTTTCATGCTCTTTAAATAGAGATCATGAACCATTCGGGTGTTAAACCATATATCAATAATTGTTAATACTAAGGAGAATATGAACCATTGGTTCACTCTATATCTAAAACATATTGTGATCGTTGGATTACATAACTACAAATGCATACTAATGCAAGCTAAAGAAACACATTTTTACCTAAATACATATTAGGCCAAGTTGGTCTAAACTAACTCCTAAGTGTCTCGATATCCTAACATTGACTAAACCATTGACCCATAACCTCTATTACACTAAATCATAACTATCCATTGGCCCAAATAACAAAGAAAGAGAATGAATTAGATTAAAACAATAACAATTTATAAAGGAAAGTTCCCCTAGGACATCACCTTTGGTGACTAGCTTAATTTGTCATTTTAAGATAAGGGATTTTAGTGACATGCATGAACTATTTCTTATATATAGGGATTTATGGTGGTGATTTTTACCCATCACTTTTATTGGTAGTATTGTTTTGGCAATGGCTACCACCCACCCTTTGTTAGTTTCTTCATTAAAATACCACAACCACAATGCACTCTCTCCAACCATCACAAAATTAGTCAGCATTACTTGTATTGCCAATGTCACTCAGGGCCCATTGCGGAAGATTTGTTTGGTGACAAACACTTCTTTCCTATTGCAATAGATTTAATTGGCGATGGCCACTTGTGGCTTGTGTCTTGTTGCAGGCATGCCCATCTCCAATGTTACCTTTTGTTGTAGTTTTATAACCATTTTATCATGTATGGGCAATGAAAAACTTTTGTTTTGGTTGTCAATATGTGGAGATGCAATCTTTGGATCTTGTAATTGTTATCCCTTTCTTTTTCTAGAGGCATGGGGTCTCGAAGTAAGAGTTTAGGTCTAATAAGAGGCATTGTTTTTTTTTTAACATCTCTATCGATATCTCCATAGAGAACTTGAAATATGTGTACATGGTGGTAGATATGTCATGTCAAACCTCCTCAAAGTTGGCGTGTTGATGTCTTAGGTCCTAAAGTTCCCCTTTCTATTTCCCTTCTTCCTTGACATTTCTATACACACATAGATATGCAAAGTACACTTTATAGAACAATGGAAATAATGGAAAGCACAATCTTAGAACCCAAAGGAAAAAAATGATATATCTTTTGTCATAAAGTGCCCCTTCCATAGAAGTTTTCCCCTAAATTTTGGAAATTTAGTTTTAAATTCTTTGAAATATCATAAATATCCTAAGTACCACAAGCATTGAAAGATTTCCTAAAGAAGTGGTCAGAGTACCAATCCAGCTAAAGAAAGACTACAATTGGAGACATGGGTAGGAGCCATAGAATTCATATAGCCATACATAATAGACATCCTAAACACCAATTGCTAGTATTGGAGACAACATGTAAATTAGATGGTGTTTCTTTATCTATTTGAATTGATCTTTTTGCAGCTGAGATTTTTTTTTCACCTAATGCTTTAATAGAGAAAAGAGACTTTGATTAGATGTGGTATGGAAATAATAGAGAAAATAGACTTTGATCGGGTAGAGATGGCATTGGATGAACACAATTTGTTGGTCCATTAGTGCAAGGATGTGTTGAGGATTTGGGAATATGTTGTACTAATATAAATCTTTATTGACTACTCTTGGTTCCTATGATTTGATTATAGAAATGGATTTTCTTGAAGTGCATTGGGTTGTTCTAGTTTTCCAAAGCAAAGTGTTTCATTTTCAAGGTGATATTGGCCAATATACAGTTCTTCGTGGAAAGGAGAGGCTAGTTCCCTTGAAAATTATATAAGCTTTGAAGTTGAAGTGAGTCTTAGGAAAGGTTGTCAAATGTATGTTGTAATGAAGTTGAATGAGGGATATAACTCATCCTTGGACAAATATCTTGTTTTATCAAAATATCTCGATGTATTTAAAATGAGTTGACTAAACTTCCTCCAAAATGGGAAGTTGATTTCTCCATTGAGCCTAAACCCATTTTGCAACCCATATCCAAGACACCTTATCAAATGACTACGCTTGAGCTATGGGAGTTGTCAATGCAAGTTTAGGAGCACTTGGATTTAGGTCTAATAAGGCCCAATATTTCACCATGGGGTGCTCTAATAATTTTTGTTAAGAAGAAGAATTGTTCCATCCATTTATGCACTGACTATAGATAGTTGAACCAGGTGATGGCTAAAAACTAATACCCCTTGCCTTGTATCAACTATCTCTTTAATCAAATGAAGGGAGATATTATGTTATGTAATATATATTTGATATATGGGTAACATTACTTGAGGGTGAAAGATGAGTATGTTTTTTAGATTTTCTTTGGACATTATGAATTTGAGGTTGTACCTGAGCATTTTTAAGAGTTAGATGAATGATGTGTTTAGAAGATATTTGGATAAATTTGTTCAATTATTCCTTGATGATATCTTGATATATTCCAAGAATCTAGAAGAGTGTGAAGAGCACTTGAGATTTGTTTTACAATGTTTAAGGGAGAGCAAATTGTATGCTAAAATGTCTAAATGTTAATTTTCCCAATCAAAGATCCATTATCTGAGTCATGTCATTTTCTGTGATAGCATTGCAATGGATCTTGCCAAGATTGAGGCTACCACAGAATGGTCGACGCCGTATAATGTGCATGTGATGCATAATTTTTTAGGTATAGTTGGTTATTACATAAGGTTTGTGGAGGTTTTGTACAAAATTTTGAATGCAATGACTACTTTATTAAATAAGGGAGTGCAATTTGTTTGGATTAAGCACTGTGAACAAGCATGTTTCACACTTAATCAATTGTTGACTTCAACTCCAGTATTGAAGATACCCAATATGGATCAACCCTTTGTTGTATGTACTAATGCATCCAAGACATGATTAGGAGTTGTTATTTACTAGGTTGGAATAGTTGCACATGCTTCTAGGAAGCTAAGACTACATGAGTAGTATTAAGAAACTCATGATTTAGAGTTGGAAACAATTGTTCATGCATTAAGACTATGGAGACATCATCTTGTGGGGAAAATATTTGCGTTGAAAATGGATCATAGAAATTTGCAACATATCTTTTCTCAAAATGATCTAAACGCAAGATAGAGGCATTTGTCAAAGCTTATGTGTGAGTATGACTTTTATATTACTCATATCAAAGGAACTTTGAACAAAGTGGACGATGCACTTAGTAGGAGACCTCATATTTATTATGTAATTCCTTTCAAAGTTGATATATGGAACATGTTATTAACTTGCAGATGGAGGACAGTTGGTGTATAAAGGTAAGAGTTGTCATTTTGTGGTAACATTGCTTGGAAATCTCATTTTGAGGGCTTTTCTTGAAAATACGATGGGTTAGTAAGATTCTTGAAAATAATAGTTGTTCTTAAATGGGAGGTCTTCATGAGTTGATTTTGAGTGAGCTCATCATGCTTGATATGTAGCTCATCATGGTGTGAAAAAGATGTATTTTCATTTAAGGCCTAACTTCTTTTAGGTGGGCATGAAGAAGGATCTGGCCCTTTTTGTAGCCAAGTGTTTGGAAATTCATCTTGTGAAAGGAGGGAATCATCATCCAGAAGGTTTATTGGAGCCTCATGATATTCTTAAGGCTAAAATGGGGAGTGATTTCAATGGACTTTATTGTAGAGTTACCTTTCACTATTGGGAGGCATGATTCTATTTTGGTAGTGGTGGACAAGCTTACTAAAGGGGATCACTTGAATCCTATTAAGGCCAGTTATAAAGCTCCAAAAGTGATTCAAGCATTCATTAAGGAGAATGTATGACTTCATGGGTTTCTAGAGAAAATCATTTCTAACAGAGCATATATACTTACTAAGAGATTTTTAAGATGATTCCAAGCTACTCTTAAAACTCAACTTAAGTTTAGCACAACATATCATCTGGAGGTTGGTCAGTTATAGAGGGTGAATTGTGTAGTAAAAGATATGATTTTCTTTCTTATGGATAAACAAACCGAATGAGAATAATATCTCCCTTTGCTTGAACTCACCTATAATAACAATTATCATAGTTTCATTGGTATGGAACCATTTGAGTTATTGTATGGTAGACATTGTAGAACTCCTTTAAGTTGGGATAGACTTGAAGATAGAATTTTATATGAACCCAAAATCTTTCAAGGAATGGAGGAATAAGTGCCTTTAATTAGACAAAGGTTGAAGGAGGCTCAGGATCGACAAAAGAATTAGGAAAATGCACATAGAGTAGATCGTAACTATCATGTTGGGAATATAGTATTCTTGATGGTCATATTGAAGAAGAGTTCCATAAAGTTTATAAAATGTTCCAAACTCTCTCATTTTGTGTGGCCATTTCAGATCTTGGAGAAGATTGGGCCTGTGGCATATCGTCTTGTTCTACCATAAATTACATTGTATGAATGATGTTTTTCAAGTGTTAGGTTTGTAACACTGTATTTTTTATGAGTCATGTATTTTTCATTAGAATAGTCGCATATTTTGAATAAGGGGCCTAGAAAGCAAAGCCCATGCACATTTTGGATCATTACACTCAATAACTCGAACTATGCATAGTAGACTAAGTAAAGATCCAATGTGACTTTTATAGTCCCACTTTGTCTACTTAGGAGGATGCAAACCTTATGTGTCTCAAGTAACCATTTTTGTTTGAATAAAACTTCCATTTAGAGTTTTGTTTGAAGAGGGGGAATATGTAATGCCCCATTTTGTATGACTCCATTTTGTATATGAGCGTGAGAGTTGCTTTTATGTTTTGTATGACTCATAGCATGTTTACAAATGAGTTTCATATAATGTGTTGAATATGGTACAAACTGTTTTAAACACACACACACACACACACACACTTGTTTACATGATGCATTAGATGTTATTTTGGATAAGGTGTCATTGTATGTTGGTTAGCATGTCTATCATAATGATTGATGGGAATGTTATAATAATTAATGGATCATGGTTTTGATATTTAAATGTTATGACTTGATTAGAGAATGAAAATTAAATTATATTAACCTTGTTGAAAAAGTGTGAGTTTTGGCAAAGAAGCAAGTTTTTCAAGTTTCTTGTAAAGAAATATGTGTTGTTAATTAGGGTTAAATATAACAAGGCATGATAGCCATTTGAGTAAGACCGTTGAGGGTAGTGTATGATTTGAGTAAATAGATCTAATTGTGTTATGTTTACACTTTGATCAACTTGATTGCATGATTTTGTGCATGTGTAGACAAAGGGTGATGCCTTGCCAATTCACTAACATATGGTTGTGGGACATTACTAGGAAACCTAGATAGAGATGAGGAGTCTCTCTTTGTAAAAATTGTGGGATGAGTTTTTACATGGCGTAGAATAAGGGTTGGGAGTCTTTATTCTATGGTTGTTAGTGGGGGGTGCACAGTAAGGGTGAAAAATCCTTACTCCCAACAATTAACCTTCCAAATTCTAAATAAATCCAGGTAACCCTAAGTAAATAATTGTGGAATAAGTTCATGAAATTTTTTACACACTTTTGAGGGGTTAATTGAATGGTCATTATTAAATAAATAAAAATAGATTAAATAGATTAAAAATTAGGGAACCACCCTCGATCTTGTGATCGAAGCTCAACTTTCATTTTTGGCTTCTCAATTTCCATGGCAGAGATCGGTTCCCTCAAAGACAATATGGACATAACTAGAGTATTATTTTGTATTTCACCATCATGAGAAGTAACTTTGATATATGAAGGCTCAACTTTCTTGATTTAGGATTAACCCTAAAATTTAGCACTACGTCGATGGACTAGCATAGTCGAACTAGATGAGATATCTGTTGCTTTTTCTTGAAGCTCAAATTTCCATTATTTTGTAACCATTCATTGGGATCCCGATGAGAGATTGCAAGTTTTCCATATTGTAAATGGATAGAAGAGTCATCTTCAACATGAGAAGCGGGCCACATACTCCTAATATACGATGTATTTGAACAAGTAAAGATCCATGTGAAATAAAACTAGCCTTATGCCCTGAACAACTTTAAATTATTTTTCCTCGTTCCTCTAAATTTGCCTCTACTTCGTAACTCACAGTCCAATATTATGAACAGAGGGAGGGTTTAAGGTTTCCACTGGCTTTATGGGGTTTCTTCATGAGTAGATAGGGTGGGCATAGGGTGATCCTTGTCAAGGTCGGTGTCATACTTAGACCACATGGAAGGCAAAATGGGGTATGGGGGGAACCTGTCTACATCATCGATGATCCATTAGAGGGTTAAGCGCCAAACCTGATGTAGGTCATTTGGATACATTATGGGATTCCAACAATCTACACCATTTAGGGTCCATACCCCTTGAGGAGGCTCGTGGCAAGTTTGGGTGATTTGGCGAAAGAGTTGGGTGTATAGGGTGCCAGAACTTTGGGATAGACATAGGACAAGATGACGGGACTTCTCGATGATCAATCCAAGGATCATAATGGCTTATTCATATCACCCCATTCTTGGAGTTATAAACCCAATCCAATAGATCCATCATTCCCAAATGTATGTTCAGAGGAGGACGTGGTTTATTGCACTCCGGGTATGAATTCTAAAACACATTAAATGAGGCATGTCAACATATTGATTTCCTTTGCAGTTGGGTTATCGGTCGATGTGATTGTATTTTTTATACTAGTTTTGTGGGAACTATGTTGGATTTGAAGCTACTGAGTGGAACCCCATCCTTGGATTCAAAGGTGGTAGGTCTTTAGTCTCGGGAGGGATCAAAAAATCCAAAGAGGCATAAATGTCTCAAAAAGACACATGAGGCCATCAGCTTGAACCTAGGCGGTAAAAGTAAACTCCATGACATAATGGAAATGAGGAATCGGGTGATGGTAGGATATTTTATTGGGAAGAGAATGAATCATGAGGATTTGAAGAAATGGACCAAGCACAATTTTGAGCCAGTGGTTAAGGCCTCTCCATGCTCCTTTATGCTAGTAAATGGATGGCTAGTTTGGTTTTCTAGATGGTTGAAGAATCAAAAACAATATTTCCCTATCATTGGAAGTGGGGATCCCAATCCTTGTTCTTAAAGAAATGGCATATAGAGTTATATTCTATATAAACTTGTGTGGACATTCTCACTGTATGTAACACCTTGTCTTCCCCCAATATTGTAATTATGCTAAGACTTCGAATAATGTGATTGTGAAGCTAGTAATTACATTGTGATTAATGAGAAACAACAAACAACTAACTAAGAGGGTAAATTCTTGAAAGTATTGGCCACGATATCATTAGTGGGAATTGATGGAGTCAGATTAATGAGGTGGCATGGTGAGGTAGACCGATGAGGTGGAATGAAGAGGTTTCTATGAAGAAATCAGGAAGCTCATCCAGTATTCCAGCTTACATCTGAAAAGCATTAATTGCATCACCAACCAACATGCTTGAGCCTACAAGAAGCCACGTGAACTATTATGAAGGAATAGGATTGGTGGTTGAGGCAGTTAATATTGTGATCTCTTGAGGAGATGGAAGGTCAACTAAATAACCTGATGAAAAGGACGCCCCACATAATTTCCCCTTCAAGAATTTGGACCCCGAACCGAATTTCGCGTCAGGAAGAAGCAACGAGAATCCCAAGGGATTGGTAGAGGAAAAGGCCAAAGGTGGAAAAACATCACAATACGTGCAAGAAGGGTAGAGTAGGTAGAGGCACGAAAGTGGAGAGAGACACACGGGAGAAGAAGAAAACATGAGGAGGGTTAACTCGCAACAACGAATAGAAGGAGAAAGTGAGCAGCATACTCACGAATAGAGGGTGTGATGAATAGAGGTGTTCACCTACATACTTCTAAAAGATAAAATAAGTTGGAAAGTTTTTTTTGAGGAAAATAGAAAGCTTGTCCAAAGGATTAATGATCACTCTGGAATAGAGAATACCCAGATCTAGACTAGAGCTATAGAGGATTGCAGCTTGGTACCCACTAGAAAGAAACCGACTCTAGTAAGGGGGTTGTTGAGGGACTCCTTGTGCAAAGGAAATCCAATTGGGAGGGTATCTGATAAACCTGTGGAAGTCATGAGCTAAGCAGGAAGAGGGAAACTTATGTTGTTTCCATTGGAGGAAGGAGAGTAACCTTCCTAGATCATTCTAAGCTTGAGAACCAATTGAATCATTCCCCTTATGGTATCATGGTTTGGCATGGGGCTGGCATGTTCTAGGAAGGAACTTTGCAACATAGTCTAAGGTTGGGAGGAAAGACATCCTCTCTTAGTCAGTTGGCTACTGATATTTCCCTGAATAGATAAGTGCTTAAATTGACCTGTTTGATGTGTGATAATGATGTAAACATGTGGTTTTCTTATTTAAATGGGAAATATGAATGTACGTGAAAATGAATTGAATTCTTGATTAAATGGAATATGCTTGTTTGTTTTCACTGCTTAATCTGTTAATTCATGAAAATAGGAAAAGTATGGGTAGTCTGTATCCTAAGGATCTTGTAGCTGGGGAGGAAATCTTGCAAGATATGGACAAGATATTCATTTGAGAGGTGACATGAGTGCCTTGGTACCCAGAGGGTCCTTGTGGGGAATAAAGGACCTTGTGTCTTGAGGGAACCACCTATTCTTAAGTGGAAAGTTTACAGGATATGAACAAAATATTCACCTAAGGCTAACATAGGAAATGCTTTGGTGCATGGGGGAGGACTCTGTATAGTTTGAAGAGCCTCAACCTCGTTAAACCTTCCACCTATCTTAAAGGGAAATCTTGCAAGATATGCAAACTTCATCCCCAAGAAGTCAAGAAAGCCTTAGTTGGTCTCATAATGGTTTTCAAGTTCTTAAAGACCTGGTGAACCTTAGAATATCAGTCTGTTAGAGTCTCCAACTTGACTAAGTCCCAAATTGGACTATCATCCTAATAAATGTCCATGTTTTCAGTCGGGACGACTCTCAATCGTTGATCTGGCAAGGTGAGTAGATCATGTCCCTTCATTGGAGGGGCATCATTTTTGGGATGCTTGAGTGTCAGGACTTGCATGGAGTCCGACGACGAAGAAGACCCAGAGTCGTCGGCAGTCATTGTTTCATCGGGGGTCCCTCTACTTCACTTGTTAAGTGACAAAAGGAAGGGGGGAAATGACATGATGATGTGGTACAACAACATGGCAGTTAGGGTGACGAGGATGATGGCACGGTAGTTAGTATGTCATGTGGGTTAACGCGTGTCAGTTTAGGTTGCATGGGATGAGAGAAAACCCAAATGAGCGAGAAAACTTTTAGGCCACCACCTTAAATTCTTAGCCGTCAATTTGGTGCGGCAAGGAGATCTCAGTTGTTCGTCGAAGAGTGGAGCCAATGTGATATTTGAATGTTGAGATCAAATAGGGATCCGAGGATGATGAAGACATTGAGAAATAATAAGTGTCATCAATCTATCAGAGGTGATCTCGGTGGGATCTGGACTGTCGATGTCGGTCACAGCATCATCGGAGCATAGATGGTTGGTGATTCGAGTGATGGGTTCTAGAGAGGTGTCGACGACAAAAATGTCAGTGGAATGTTGAATTACCAGGAGGTGTCTCGTTTAATTCTAGTTGTATATCAAGGGACATGAAAGAATAAACAACAACCATAGATTTGTTGTAGGTCCCACATGTTCACCCTAGAAAGAATTAAAGGAATGTACGTTAATCGTCATGTAAATCAAAAGAAACGACGTGATTGGAGGCATTGGATGTCAAGGTTCGAGAGCCATCGGATCTAGGGATTGGACCCTCATATTCTATCGGAGCTTGATAGTTGGGGTGACTTATAAATCTGAGGAAGAAGAACCCCAACAACAATGAAGAAAGACTCCAAGTAATCAGAGTCGTTGATTTGGTGGCTCGATAGGCCAAAGGCTGATGGGATAGGTGGTAGGTGCCACGTTAGTGCCACATCATATGGCATGAGTGATAGGGAGCCACATGGTTACCACGTAAAAATGAGGTGGATCTAATAAAAAAAAGCCCGAAAACTTTGGAAGGCTGTAAATTTTGATCTAGAGCTTGATTTTGAACATGGTTAAAGTGGTTAGAAAGCTCTCGATGAGCATAATCCATCTATGATATTCATTGTCAGAAAAGAATTGATTTGAAGAAGAGGAAATTCTGACACCCCGCCATCTTAATTCATGGTTAGGGGGTTAGGTGTGTTACATAGTGGTATTAGAGAAAAGTTCAAACTCTAGGCTTGAATGGGTTACCGAGGTCACTTAAAATTGTTTGAGAAAGCTTTTACTCTGCTAAGAATGCATGCTATGTTGTTGATTAATGCAGTGACTAACAATGTTTTTCTATTTAAGCACGTAGAATAGTGGAAGTGAATGGTGAAGTGAAACATGGAAGACGCGTCACACTTCAGAGATGGGGAATATGATGTCTGAAGGGACATAACAACCCCTCCATACTTGGTAGCCATTGTTAGAAGTATGAAGGCATATAATGAGAGGCTCATCAGAGCTCGGGATGAACAGCCAGAGAAGAATGCAGTGCTACTGCAGAGCTTGTCTGAGATTCAAAAGAATCTACAGCAAGGCCTTAGAAATTCAAAGTTGCAACAATCAGAGAGGTTGAAAACCCCTTCAAATTCCCAAAAGCGTGGATTGGCCCATAGTAATGTGGGAAATAGTTCTTCCAAGAAAAGGCATCAGAATGTCAAAAAAGGTAAATCTGGTGGAAGTATTTCCACGGATTCATCCAATAGGAATATTTATTTCGAGGAGTTTTCCAACAGTGACACGGGATTAAGCATTCCAAGGAAAAAGAAGAGACACTCAAAGAGTTCTCTGACTGGAGAATTCAAGAAGGCTAAGTCGCCTACTTTTGATGGAGAGATTTACAAGGGAGAAGAAGTTGAAACTCGATTGTTGGGTTTGAAGAAGTACTTTCGAGTACACAATTATTCTAAGAATACCAATGATCCAGGATCTTTTCATCAAGTGACTTATAAAGAATTGCATTAAATGAGCATACATTAAAGTGCATCATTAAAGAATGAAAAGCTCAAAAATGAAGAGACATAAGCATCAAATTTGAACACAAAAAACTTGATAACGGAGTTCGTCCCTGGTGGACTATGTCTCTGGGTCCTTCTCTCAAATGGGTAGGCTTTTCCATTAACTCAACAAAAGAATTTGGCAAAATACATAAGTATACCTGATTCTGAAATCAAGCTATAGAAACAATGCTCAGATAAGAAAACATACAACACCACAAAATTCATGGCGTCGAATTACCCAAAAATGATTGTCTCCACGCCTCCATCCAACTCTGGCACTCCCAGGCCCAAGAAGAAATGCATCTCGATTTTCGTGCCCCTACAACCTGCAATTAATGTTGTTGTACTCACCTTGAACTGTGTGTTTGATCGTACCACATGCATGCATCTTCCCTGAGCTTGGTGGATGCATCTTTTAAGTAAAAAGGGTGATGTTCATTACAATGAAAGGATCGTTGGCCCATTGGTTATCGCATGAGTATTAAGGTGTAGTGAAGGGAGGAGGTCCCGACATCAAACCCGTGGGCCTCCCCCTTTTGGCTTTATGGTTGAAACAATATATATATACAATGTTTGTTCTGCCAATTTTGGTGATGGTCCTATCCAAGGTTCTATCGATTAGCATGTGGCCAGATTTGGCGTGGTCCACCAGATTTGGCGGACCCGCCAAATCATAATTGTTTTTCAAATTTCGGGTACGGGCTGTCATTGGGCATTTACTCACTGCCATGTGTCAGCCATTGATTGGGCCACGTGGAACCATCCCATTCGGCCATGTCATCCACTGCTCTGTCAGCCTACCATGTCAGTGCCATGTCATCGTACAGATGTCACATCACTGCCAACTCATCATGCCATGTCATTGTACGGATTTCCACGTGGAAAAATCTTATTAGCCCACGGATTGGTCCAGAAGTGCCAAATCTGGGTGACACATGGCAGCCTCTGGTGTTGCAACATCATCATGTTGATGTCAGCATGACACATTTTACCTCCTACTCCTGCCACGTGTGTTGTATGGATGTTGACGTCATATGTACGGATGTTGACTCATCCCCCTCCTGACTGGGATAGGTTGACCAAACTTTGACCACGAATATCTTTCAATCCATAACTCCGTTTGACAAGCCGTTAGAAAACTTGTGATGCACTCTTCACGATAATGTCATTTTCACTGAGTTTAGACAACTTTGAATTTTTTCCCTTTCTCTATCTACTGAGGCCATTCTGAGCGTCCTGAGTTGCTTCTGTGAGTTCTAAGTTATTCTTATCCTTCTCTGAATTCTTTTTGGATCACGCCTTCCCACTGAGAGATTTTTGGACCACCAAAATCTTTCATCAATCAATAGATAAGTGAGGGAAGAGTCCCCTCACTTTGTCCTTCTCAATCCACTTTGCCTTTCTTGGATGTGTGCCTTTTAAGCCTACTCGAAGATAATCAACATCACCCATGCGTGAAGTCCTTGTCCTTATGTCCATGATAATATCTTCCTTTAACTCATCCAAGTACTCAGGAGAAAATTCATCAACTGAAGGTATTGAAACTTCCTCATCTTGATCCATGATCGTGGGAGGTTCAAAAAGTTTCAAGTTTTCTACATTTACAACTGAGTAAATCTGCATATATGGTGGAAGATCCAGATGAAAAGCATTGGTACCACTTTTCTCCAAGATAGTGAGGGTTTATAACGAATGGGCTTGTGTTTCTTGCCTTCACCCTTCAATCTCTCCTTGTTGATGTGAATCCATACCCGGTATCGAACCTGGAACTAATGATCAACCCTGTGCTTGTCATGTCGAGCTTTATATTGTGCTTGACTTGTCTCCAATTGTTCACCGACTGCCTGGTGCACCTATTGGATCCTTTGGATGAACTTGCGGGCTTTGTCCTCTGTTCTTTCTTCATTTGCATCAGTATCTCTCCCATACATCAATTCCAAAGGAACCTTACGTAGGTACCTGAAACATGTCTCAAAAGGTGAACACTGAGTGGAGGAATGCAAGGCTCAATTGTAAGCATGTTGTACATAGGGTATATGTTCATCTCATAACTTGGGATGCTTGTTGTAGTAGCCTCAAATAAAAAGTACGACTGTTTGGTTTACCACTTATGTCTGTTCGTCGGTCTGTGGATGGAAATCAGTGATCCTCTTCAATTTGGTGTCCATCATTCTCCACAATCTTGTCCAAAATTCCCCAAGGAATCGAGTATCTCGATACGAGATAATGGATGTGGGTAACCCAAATTGAACCCAAACATATTGAAAGAAGAGGTTAACAATCTACTCAGTAGTGATCTACTTTTTACATGGCATCAAGATACACATCTTTCTAAACCTATCCACTACAACATATAAATAGTCATGGCCCCCTTTTGACATTGGTAAACCCCCTACAAAATACATGCAGATACTTTCCCATGGATGGGATGGAATAGGAAGTGGGGAGTATAGCCCCAGTTTTCTATTAGTGGGCTTACAAGTAGAACACATCACACACCCCTTTACATATTTAATTACAATTGCTTTCATTTGAGGCCAGTAACAAAACCTCTACAAATGAGCCATAGTTTTTCCTACCCCTAAATGCCCAGACACAAGAGAAGTGTGAGCTTCTTGTATTACATGGACTCATTCACTTGTAGGAATACATAGCTTTCCAAGATGGTAGAGTAGTTTTCCCTGTAGACAATAGTTCTCTACCTATGCACCATGGGTTAGCTTCTCATATACTTCTTTAAAATCGTCATCAATGGCATATTGTTCCACATAGCTATCATGAGATAAATAAGTATACTTCAAAATAATAGAAGTAGTAATAGGAGGTCTAGAAAGCATATCCTCTACCTTGTTACTCGTACCCTTTTTGTACTTGATTACCAAATGAAATTGTTGTAGAAAACCCATCAATCTATAGTGTCGATATTATTGCAGCTTGGTTTGTGATTGGAGATATTGTAAGGGTTGGTGATTTGTATGTATGATTGTTTCCTTCCCTAACAAGTAGTGCTTCCATTTCTTTACGCTTCGAACTAATGCATACAACTCTTTATCATATGTAGGATAGTTAACAACAACTTGGTTAAAAGTTTCATAGTGATAACAGATAGGCTTACGATATTGCATCAATATTTCACCCATGGTGTATCCACTGGCATCTATCTCAATCTCAAAAGGTTGTTGAAGATTCGGCAGTGCTAATACTGGTGTGGTATTGATCTTCTCCTTCAAAGTGTTGAAAGTTTTTTGTTTCTTTCCTTCCCACTAAAATTTTTTCTTGACATTGGTTAATGCATGCAAAGGAGTTGTTATAAAGGAGAAGTTTGAAATGAACCTCCTCCAATACTGGACTGCACCTAAGAAGCTTTGGACCTCGGTTACACTTTTTGGCTCAGACCAATTTACAATTACATCAATTTTGGAAGGATCAATTTTTAATTGTCCTCCTCCTACAATATGACCTAAGTATACAAGTGCAGTCTTGCCAAATTCACATTTAGACAATTTTACATACAAATTTTCCCTTTGCAAAGTATCCAATACTTGCTTTACATGCCTCACATGTTCATCCCAAGTCCTATTAAAAATAAGAATGTCATATAAATATACAATCACAAAGTCATCTAGGAAAGGCCTGAATACATCATTCATCACAAGCATGAAAGTTGTTGGAGCATTACAAAGCCCAAACGACATAACTAACCGCTCAAATAATCCATGTTTGGTTTTAAAGGCATTCTTCCATGCATCCTATTATGCAACCCTGATTTGATGGTATCCACTGTGCAAATCCAACTTAGTGAAATAAACAACATTCTTTAACTGATCAAGTAAATCATCTATACGAGAAAGAGGGTATCGATTTTTCACCGTGATTTTATTTAAGGCCTGGTTATCGACACACATTCATGATGTGCCATCTTTCTTTGGCACCATCGCGATCGGAGAACCACAAGGATATGAACTGGGCATGATGACCCCTTGATCCAATAAGCCATGTACCTGCTTCTTGATCTATGTCATATCCACAACTGATATCCTATACATACCAACATTAGGAAGAGGAGAATCCTGCTGAAGATGTATCTCATGTTGGATTTCCCTCTTAGGAGGTAATCCATCTGGTTCCTAAAAAATATCATCATACTTAGAAACAATATCAACTAATTCCTTCTTATGGGAAGGATCACATCCTTGGAAAGCATCGGATGTCACGACATATTTCTCTCTTACGACCATGAGTAAATATCTTTTATTAGTGTTTATGAGTCTTTTCATTTGCCCTGCACTAACAAGTGTTGTATTTACCCTCATGTTGTGAGCTCTAACAATATATTCCACTCCCCCCTTAGTAAGGTGGTATTTGCTCTCATGACAAAAGAAGATTGTGTTTCTATCATAAAGATAAGGACTTCCCAACACTATGCCACATATATCAAGTGGTACAACATCCAAATCCACTTCATCAAACAAATTTGAAGCAATAGCAAATCTGACCCTACATTGTTTGGTGACCTTAATTTTTTCTTTATCACATACCCAACCAAGAGGATAAGGATTCAGATGTGGTTTTGTTTCAAGACCCATCTTCTTGACAAGTGTTTCAGATCTTAAGTTTACTTGGGAACCCAGATCAAATAATGTATCTATCTTAGTGTGTTTAGATACAACCCTTATGTGAAATAATTCATTCCTCTTTCGTTCATCATCATGAGATTCATTATTGGAACTCGAACTAGCATGAAGGGAATCTTTACCTTGTACTCCAACCGATGTGGTCTTTCCTTCGTCTCCTGAATCGGAACCAAGATCTTGTTGCATTGTAGCAACGGTTTTTGTCTTCCCCTTTCCACTGAACTGTTTCAACCTCTTCTCTGGATGCAATTTCCAACAGTGTTCATCATCATGACTGATTTTCTTGCAATGAGTGCAAGATGGCTTTCCTCCTTCTCTCATCACTATGGTGGTCTTCTTGTCCTTCCTCTTAAACTTCTTGAAAGGTTTATGTGGGAGATTGGAAGGTTTCTTTGGGGGATCTTCTTGAACATGCTTTCCCATGTCCTCAAGGTGAGTGGCTTGCACACAAAATTCATCAAGACTAGTGGGGTTAAACAAGAGCAAAGTATGATGAATAAAACTGTGAAGTGTGCCAATATACTTCATTAAAGTTTCATAAGAATCCAAAGGAATGTTTAATGCAAGAGCTTTCTTCCAAAATTCTTTTGTGAAACTTTGTACAGTTTGACCTTTACTTTGCCTTAAAGTTTGTCATTCCATCATTGCTTTGTGTAAATAACCCAATGGATAAAATTGCTTCCTTATCGATGATTTAAATTCCGACCATGAGGAAAGAAGATTACTACACTTACTTATGTCTTGAAGCTTGCTCTCCCACCATATGAGAGCGGTGCCTTCCAACAGAAGAGAAGCCAGCTGCACTTTAATTTCCTCTTCATCAATATGTTGAACACGACAATATACTTCCACCTGTCGGATCCAATTATCTAGATTTTCAGGATTAGCATCTCCATTAAACATAGGGAAAGCAAATTTTACATCAAGCTTTAATAATGGTTTCTTAAAAGAGGCTTTAAGGCTAGAATGATGAGAATGCTCAAAGGAAGAAGAACTAGAACTTGATGGTGAATATGGAGGCTTAGAAGGATCTCCTCCAGCCCCTTGGTTTACCAAAGCATCATCGTCAACATGTGCTTCCTTTTTCTTCCCTTTCTTCTTCATCCTCTTCTCGTAATCTCCATACATTCGTTCGACCATTTCTGACATGTGATAAAAGACCATATGAAATTTTTTCTCCTATTCATCACACTTGTCTTCTTCTGCCATTTTCTTCATTTGGGATGCACGACCAACTTCGAGATTGAAAATCTTAAGAGTTCCTTCACACTCAACAATTCAAGTCAAAGACGACTGCTCTAATACCAACATGATCTGAAATCTTTTCATTGAGTGACTTATAAAGAATTGCACTAAATGAGCATAAATTAAAGTGCACCATTAAAGAAAGAAAAGCTCAAAAATGAAGAGACATAAGCATCAAATATGAACACAAAAAAATTGATAGCGAAGTTCGTCCCTGGTGGACTACGTCTCCGAGTCCTGCTCTCAAATGGGTAGGCTTTTTCATCAACTCAACAAAAGAATTTGGAAAAATACATAAGTATACCTCATTCTGAAATCAAGCTGCAGAAATAATGCTCAGATTAGAAAACAAATAGCACCACTGAATTCCTGGCGTCGAATTACCCTAAAATGATTATCTCAATGCCTCGAACCGACTTTGGCACTCTCAGGGCCAAGAAGAAATTTGTCTCGGTTTTCGTGCCCCTGCAACCTGCAATTAATGTTGATGTACTCGCCTCGAACTACGTTCTCGATCGTAACACATGCGTGCCTCTTTTATAAGCTCGATAGATGCAGCTTTTAAGTAAAAAGGGCAGCGTTCATTACAACGAAAGGGCCATTGGCCCATTGGTTATGGCATGAGTATTAAGGCATAGTGGAGGGAGGAGGTCTCGGGGTCAAATCCACAGGCCTCCCCCTTTTTGCTTTATGGTTGAAACAATATATATATATATATATATATACACAATGTTTGTTTCACCAATTTTGGCGATGGTCCCATCCAAGGTTCTATGGATTAGCATGTGGCCGGATTTGGTGTGGTCCGCCAGATTTGGAGGACCCGCCAAAGCATTATTTTTTGTCAAATTTTGGATACAGGTTGTCATTGGGCATTTGCCCACTGCCACGTGGCAGCCCTTGATTGGGCCACATGGCAGCCTCCTATTCGGCCACGTCATCCACTACTTTGTCAGCCTACCATGTCAATGCCACGTCACTTCCAACTCATTATTCAACGTCATCATGCCACATCACTGCCACGTCATTGTACAGACCGTACAGACTACCATGTGGAAAATCCTATTGGTCCACATATTGGTCCATAAGTGCCAAATATGTGTGACACATGGCAGTCTCAGGTGCTTCCATGTCACCATGTTGATGTCAGCATGATATGTGTCACCTCCTTCTTCTGTCACATGTGTTGTACGGATGTTGACGTCACCAGTACGGATGTTAACTCATCTCCCTGTTGACTAGGCTAGGTTGATCAAACTTTGACCGTGAATATCTTTCGAACCATAACTTCGATTGACGAGTCGTTTGCGTCGTTAGAAAGCTTGTGACACACTCTTCGCAATAATGTCATTTTCACTAAGTTTTGAGAACTTTGAATTTTTTCCCTTTCTCTGTCTGCTGAGGCCATTTTGAGCGTCTTGAGTAGCTTCTGTGAGTTCTAAGTTGTTCTTAGCCTTCTCTGGATCATTTTTGGATCAACCAAGGCAAGGATTTCCATATTCAACCTAAATGGAGGAGCTTCCATATGGTGGGAGGATCTCAAGGAGATCAAACGATTGAAGGAAAGCAAATTGACCTGGAAGCAGTTTGAGAAGTACTTGGAAAAGTCATACCTATAAGAGAAGTACTATGATGACAAAATCAAATAATTCCATGAGCATAAGTTGGGACAACTTACCATTGATATATATGCTAAAATATTTATGGATTTGTTGAGGTATGTTCCTGTTGACCAAAATTGGTCACCTATATTTTCCCGCTCTTGGAATAATAAAAATGATGATATCAAAAGAAGAAATTTTTTTAACAAGATCAATTTCATTGCGTATCCCCCAGTCTAAGCTTCACCACACATTTTTCAGATCCAAAATCCAAATTTGGATGCTCAAGATATCCAAGTTTTTGTTTAACTGCCTAAAAAGCACGTCTTCAATATGGAACAAAGTTAATTTCTTGAAATTACATTTACATTTTTTATCCCAAGATCCTTGCTTTATTCATTAATTTCCAGGCCCAAGACCGTTGGTTTCTTCAAATTTCCGAGTTCAAAACCCATAAATATTTTCTATTTTATCGCGGGCACCCACCACACCTCTTGTTTCTCCCTTACTTCCTTATCACTCCACTCCCCTTACCCACCCCCTAATTCCATATTTAGTTTAATTTTGTTTTTATGTTGGACTCACAAACTCCCATTCCCTAACCCCTCACATCTCTCATCCTCGCCAACCCATGAACCCAACGACCCTTATACTCTACTCCCCCATTTTACACCTCCCCCCTACCTCACCTCACTTCATCCTCCTTAACTCTGCTCCCTACATTTCCCACCTGCCTCACTTTCGACATCCTCAAATTACCCTACCCCCCTAACTTAAACTCTCGTCCCATTCCACTTCACTATACTCCACCTTCCTTTTTTTAACACTTAGAATATTTGGGTTTTAATCTTCGTGGGTTCACAGGCTTACTCACTTCATTTTCTTACCCCCGTGAACCTGTCGTGCTTACCAACCTGTCATCCTCCTTATCCCTCCACTTCACTTCATCTCACGTACACTTATTCATTTCCTTAGTCATTTGTATCCTAAGTTTAATATATTATGCCATCAACCAATTAAATCTTTCTACATGGAGTTTCATCACTAGTTCATTTCCAACCCATGAAACTATAACACATGGCATATTGTTATTGATTACACATGGAAGCCTGTGACTATGACACATGGCACTTCAACATTGGAGACATGTGGCAGCTTACAACTCGTGACACATGGAAAATTCTCATTGGCAGATTATTGACATATGAGGTAGTGACATGTCGCAACATGTGGACCACTTACTCATGTTGTTGATGTGGCTAGTGACTCGTCACTATGACTGGGCATGGTTACAGGTTATTCATTTCCTTAGTCATTTTTATCCTAAATTTAATGTATTATGCCATCAACCAATTAAATCTATGCAAAATATGCAATCGACCAATTAAATATTTCCACATGGGAGATTGTTATTGATTACACATGGAAGCCTATGACTATGACATATGGCACTTCAACATTGGTGACATGTGGTAGCTTACAACTTGTGACACATGGCATATTCTTATTGGAAGATTATTGACATATGAGGTAATGACATGTGGCAACATATGGACTGCTTACTCATGGCGATGTGGCTGGTGACTCATCACAATCACTGGGCTACTCATGTTGATGTGGCTGGTGACTCATAACGATCACTGGGCTACTCATGTTGACGTGGTTGGTGACTCATCACGATCACTGGGCTACTCATGTTGATGTGGTTGGTGACTCATCACGATCAATGGGCATGGTTAGAGGTTGACTTTTGACAAAATATTAATTATTTAATTAATCTTCTAAGGGGTCAACCCATGGCTCTCCATAATCTTCCTTTATTTCTTATTAAGTGTATTACCCACTCAATATTATAAATGTTGAAGATTTAAAAATCCCAATGCATGTGGGATGAGGATTTTTTTACCACAAAAGTCAAATTTTCATAAAGGGAACACGAAATTTAATCAAGGGCACACATTTGCCCAAGACATCAGATCGACGATTCGTGAATCACAATCTTCCAAAAGACATAACTTGAGCTCTAGTTGTCAGGATTGCACAAATATTAGACCGTTGGAAAGGTATTTTGATGAAGAAGTTGATGGTAAAGGTTATAAGGGCTGAAAGTAGCCACATCTTTCCCAAAAATTGAAATATCAGTCAGCTTCATTTTTAATGGATCTGTGTGACAACTCAACTTCATGAGCTCGTATCTTGAGATTCGGGAGTCAGATTTGGGAAAACTTTAAATCATTGGAAAGCTAAGCCGATGAAGATAACATATGAATTAGTTTCAATGGCTAAAAATTTTATTATCACTTCCATAAATTTAAAATTCCATCCCCCTCTTTTAAAGGGAAATTGATTAAATTTAGAAAATAAAAGTTTATTTCAAAACTTTTATTAAAAATGAAAAGGGACCCATTTGAAAAATGTGGATATTAATGATATAATATTATTAATGAAAACTTTGTGAGGAATTAACTAAAGAGAATACTCCAAGAAAGAAAGTGTATGGGAAATTCAAGAAAGGAAAAACCCTAACTACTCAAGCAGTTAGAAAATCTAATTTTAAAAAGAGAAGTGCTTCATCAAGGGTTCCACAATGAGAATTATCATAGGGTTGGGGGCGGAAGATCGAGAGAAGAAGAAGGTAAAACCATGAATATACATCCAAACTTCTGATCCATCTTCTCCACTCTTTCTCTTCTTCTATACCATTTCTCATAGCTTTATGCTTGAATCTCTTAATTGGGCACAAGGTTTAGTTCTTGAGTGTTCTTCTTGTATTCTTCAAAAGAATTTTCTTATATGATCATGGAGTATTTACAGCCATGTACATGATTGTCAGAGATTTTGTAATGAAGAACATGTTTCATGAATAAAACGCCACAAAGAATTACTTAGGGGTTCATTTCGATTGTATCTTGTAACTTTGAGTCATAAGTATGAGATATTTCAAATTGATCTATCAAATTATCTTTTGATCTTAATAGTAATACTTTTTAAAAATTCTTTGAGATGATCAAATAATTCTCTCCTATTTCTCGTGAAGAAGATATGGATGCATTTATATGTGATTAAGAAGATTGTGCATGTGATGTTGATCACAAAGAAATTTTGATGTTGAAGCTCTCCTTCAATCTTTTATTATTTTAAAGAGATTTCTTATTGCATATAAAGATCAAATCAGGTTATTGAAGAACCATTTTATTGAATAAATTCAAGTAATAAAGATCTAGGGTTTATTGCCTAAGCATTATCCTAATCCAAGATATTTAAGATATATATTTAGCCAAAGAGGAGTACCACCTCTATAAAAACACAGGGGGATTCATATCCTCGTGAGGTTGTCATTTCGGTCTTGACATATTCAAACGTCAACAGTTCCTTACCTCAAGGATGAGAAAGTGAGGGTGCATCATTTTCTCAGCGGATTACCATAGTCCTACCAAGACAAAATTTAATTTGATAAGTCGAAGACATTGGAGGACACTATAAGGAAGGCCAAATGTTGTTATGATCAGTCCAAACATAAGTCAGAGCCTTCTAAGGATTGGAAGAGAAGGGATAAGAGTGGGTCCCATAAAAAGGGATTCAAATCATTTCTATACAAGAATCCAAACAAGGGTGCACATTTTGGTCAGCCAAGCAGAAGTGTGCTTCAGCAGAATTTTCCATCGTAGAGTGGAAATAAGCCAACAGAGCAGGCAAGAGAAAAAGTAGAGGAACCAAAGAAAGGGCCTTTGCAGTGTTTGGGTTGTGGAGAACCACACATGTTAAGGTATTGTCCTCAAACACAACATGACAACAAGAAATTCTATCATATACAAGAAGCAACTATAGTCATTGATGTGGCCAGAAGTGTGCCAAGGATATATGCAGTTGTGGAAAATCGACAAGCAAACCACCAAGCTTCTGTGGTAGAGCTGTAAGGTATAATTACCAAGCAACCCATTTCTATTTGAATTGACCCTGGATCTAATCTTAGTTATATCTCACCTCAAGTTATTGAAGCATGTGTTTTATAGAGGAAGAATCATGCAAAGACATGTTTATTCCAATTATCCATATGAACTAAGAGAAAAATGATTGAGGTCATAGAAGTTTGTACATTAAAGATAAGTGGATTGTGTACACATGCAACCTTGAATATCCTACCTTTGGGATCATATGACGTGCTGCTAGGTATGGATTGGCTAGCCACCCGTAAGGCAAAACATATTTATATTTGAGAAAACCTTGGAATGTGAAAATGAAGAAGGAAATGCAAGAGTTTTGCAAGGCATTCAGAAGCCAGTTTTAGTTAGGAAAATATCAGCGTTGCAGCTTAAGAAGTTCAGTCGAAAAGAGTGCCCCTTGTATGCTTTACAGGTGATTAACCCAGTGGAAGGAAAGAAGTTGAAGGTTGAAGATCACCCTATGTTGAGGGAGTTTAAAGATGTGTTTCCAGAGGAGGTACTTGGACTACCTCCGAAGAGAGATCTTGAATTTTCAATAGACCTTGTACCCGAGGACAGTACCAACATCAAAAGTACCCTACAGAATGAGCACACCAAAACTAGTGGAGCTAAAGGTACAACTAAATGAGATGCTAGATAAAGGTTGCATCATGCAAAGTGTGTCCCTATGGAGAGAACCAACCCTCTTTGTAAAGAATGAGGATGGTACATTGAGGCTATGTATTGACTATAGGGAACTGAATAAGATGACCATCAAGAACAAGTATCCATTACCATGGATTGATGATCTCTTTGATCAGCTCAAGGGAGTTGTTGTCTTCTCTAATATTTACTTAAAGTCTTGATATTATCAAGTCGGGATTAAGGATGAGGGCATCCATAAGACAACCTTTAGAACAAGGTATGTGTTATCGCATAAAGTTGTTAAGGGCCGCAGGCCGCAGCCATGAGCGCAAAGCACAACACTCTGAGCGGCTCATTCTTGACTCAAATCAAGCAAATAGACAAGTTCAGCTTCCAATGGTTGAGATTCTAGGAGGAGTTCATATCGGTGGTTCGTAGGTGTTCGGAATCCAACAGTTGCTTGAAGTTTATCACCAGGGCTAAAGACCGAGATCAAAGTTTGAGCAAGGTTTTAATTTGGGCCGTAGATCTCATTAGAAGAGATCGATGATGGAAAATAAGTGTGGGAATCGGGAATCGGGAAAGGGAAGGTAAGCTAACTTCCTACCTCACGAAACACGAAGGCTCGAAACATTCAGAAGTTGGTCCCCAGGTCATAACGAAGGTCGCATCGAGGGCCCATAGGAAGGGAGTTAGCGCTCGCTAGGCTCCAGTTCGAGAGTTCGGGAATCAGGAGGGTTGGGAGTGGCTCACATCGAGGCACCCGAAACATGAAGTCCCAAAGCACCTTTTGGGTAAGCGCTAGGTCGTGGCACGAGGTCATATGAAGGATGGAGCGATGGAGAGGAGTTGCACCAAAGGCTGAAAGCACCCGTATTGGTCACTGAAGAAGATCTGTGTGGCCTCGAGGCACCGGGATTGACTCGAAGAAGTCGTGGGCACCGCCTGAAACATTCATGGGTGTCAAGCCTCATCCCGATCTTGATAAAGGTAGTTAATGGAAATGGGGGTGGTGTTTGAGACCTCTTCTCACCCCATAAATGGAAATCAGCATGAGGATGGTCGTGAGTGTAGATTGGCAATCCAAAGTTTCCTTCTGGACAGATTTTCCTGCAAAACACATAACTGAGGTGAGCTCACGTCTGACATGAGAAGGCCTACACAGTCTAACAGAGCAGGCACTGATTGAAAGCTTTAAATGCAGTGGTCCGATCACACTCCTGGTGGTTGCAACATTTCTGAGTATATATAGGCAGTTTTGGTATTTTGTTAATGGTCGAATGGTTGAGCTAGGCTCCCTTCTATTGTAATATTTTGATGAAGAACACTGGTTCTCTCCTTATGTACTTGATTTGAGACTTCTTGATTAATCTAAGAAAGCTTTATTACTCCATCTTATTTGCCTCTGATACTGAGAGAGTTCATGATTGATGGATTCACATGGATTGGTGTGACTGTATTATGACGAATGTTTGATTATAATGTTGTTATGATTTCTTTCAGTTTCCTTGAAATTTGAATCCAAGAGGATCTTGTGTTTAAGTTTTTCTTCCTTAGGCTGCTGGAAGGCCTGATGCTCACTGCAGACCTCTACACTTTTCTCAACAAAGTCTTCCTTCTACTCACCTTTACTCCAACTTACTGACTGAAGTTGATCCAAAACCTCAATTGCTTGTGCATACCAGTCCACATTTCTGAGTTAGAATGTTATTTTCATTAATTCTTCTCTGTTTGGCCTCTTAAAACTCATTTACATTTACTGTATAAATTGATGGGTACTGGGATTACCTTCTATGCAATCTGAGGGTGACTTCTAGTGCTAACATTTATGGTGTCGTTGTCGGGGAACGAATTAAAGACCTTTCCCTGGGATAGAATGACAACAAGTTTTTTATTCTTAAGGTGCATCAGATATCAAAACCATTGAAGATTGCGCTTGCACCTGGCAACTCCACTGTCTCGACTCCACAGTTTCAGTGTGGCTGCCATCTAGCTACACTTGCATCCCCCTAAGAGAACTCAACAATTAGATCTGGTCTTTGATGATGAACAAAGACCAGACACACTCACATTGCATATCATTCACCTGGCAACTCCATGATTAAAGAATCGATTGGCTACTCCACTGGTTCGAAATGGACAAAATCTTGGCTCGAAGGTTTTCTCCCTTCAATTTTTATGTTGTTCCTCATTTTCTTAATGTTGTTCCTACTATGGATGAATGGGGTGATTGTTTGCCCATATTTAGAGAGCGTAAAGAGGACAACCATGCAGAGCATCTTCGTAGTTTCATGAACTTGTGCATCAATGGGAGATACATCATGAGGATGTATTATTAAATATGTTCATGTTCTCATTAGTAGGAAATGTTCGTGAATGGTATCACTCCTTACCCCCTGCTAGCATCTCCTCCCTGGGATAATTTTATGCAGCTTTTAGTAGGCATTGTCAAAAGTTTTATTCTTCTAAATTAATTTGTCATAATTGTTGTGAAGAATATAAAGACTATGTTCAAGGTATGACTATTTCAAATGAAAACTGTGAGAATGAAAGCTATGAGGATGAAAGCTATGAGGAAGAAAGATGTGAGGATGAAGGCTGCGAGGAGGAAGAAGATGCCCTGGTTGAGTTGTTGTGGCTGGTGAGATCACTTTCTGCAAGGATAGATAAATTGAAGGCAGATCGTGTTCGTTGCTCTTTTGAAGAAAGCGTGGAGGATTTTCCAGTCCCAGGAGCAGATGTCCTTGGCAGCCCTCATCATGATCGTGAGGTTGAGGATTGCATAGCCATAGAGGCTACATATTATTCCCTTGATGCACCTGTTGTCTAGAATTTAAATGAAGATATAGTCGTGTATTCAGATGGAGAGCAGCATATCCCTGCATCATATTTTGATGACTCGAGGAGCAACCAGCCTGTGTATGACAACTATGAATCAGATTTTGAGATGGATATGAAGGATTTCCAAGAGCATGAAACAAAGCCTTTTCCTTTATACATTAAGGAAAAACATTATGTGGAAATCGGTCATCCTGAGCCTGCAGAAGACCAAGAGTTGAGCTTTCCCATGGTTCACTTTGTATGATTATTATGACTCTGTGTTACAGGTGAATCCTTCTGTGGACAAGCAGATTCCCTCTTTGTCTCTAGACTCCTAAGGCCAAGATAGAAAAGTGCTTAACGTGGACACTGACATCCTTTTTAGATCTAATTAAGATAATATACGAAGAGGAAGAAGAAAGATGTGTACCTTGTTAACGACGTTTGTCCTTGCAAAGTCCAAGCTGAGCTCCAATCTTGAGCTCCTCAATAGGTCTTGTAGAACAAACAAAGATACAGCATGCCTCCTATTCTACTGAGATTAGCTCAAATACAGATCTATCTACTGAAGACAAGTTCATGTGAAACAAACATAAACTTGAAAGAAACAGGCCGAGCATGTATATGTATTAATGAGAACAAATGAAGAGTACTTACAATCCTTTGATGAAGGTGTAGCACCTTCTTCCAGCTCTCCTTGTCCAACCCCTTTGCTTAAGTAATCTACATTGATTGTGCTTCAATGGCATCTCACTTATGGGATCATAAGTTTGGTGTAATTCTCAATCTCCTTCCATCCTTTCACCATGAGGAGGCCTCCTTATATAACCTTGGAGAAGCCCAACCACTTGAGAGATCTTTGGGATAAGTTGAGGATTCTTCTCCTTCAGTTGAGGATCTTCCCTAAGAGCATGCCTTGACCTTCTATTCAAATCCAACCACTTTCATAAATTGAGGCGATTCTTCCCTGATTTGTCTCAACAAACCAAAATTCGCTCAGAAAGGGGTAGTGCTCCCCCAAAGTGTGGCACTGAGCATTTTAACACTCCCCCAAAGAAGCCCAGGGAGCATTAACACTCCCTGACAGTGCATAAGGGAGCGTTACCCTCCAAATTTGATATTTGAGTGGTTTTTTCAGTGGCAAAAGGTTTGTACTCCTTGTCAACTTATTTCTCTTCTTCAAAACTAGTCTTTGAGGTGTCTTAAGTGTCCTTGTGATGTCGTTAGAGGCACGACATAGGAAAGATGGCAGTATGATGTTTGTGACACTTGTGGTCAATATGCGACACTTGCGGACAAGATGCAAGACTTAAAACACTTGTAATGACGACACTTGCAACACTATTGAAGTGAGTAATTTTGATGCGTAACACTCTGATCCTTGGGAGAGCCATGAAGAGGAAGAGCTAAAGGTGCAGTTTATAACCTGCCCAGACCCTGTAAGTGAGCAGCCATCACCTGAGATCAGTCAGCCTGCATCAGCCTTTCACCCACATGTGCTTGCCAGAGACATTCAACCAGGTGTGAGCAGTTGTAAGACAGAGCAAGCTTTCTGTTGCAAATTTTATGGACTTTGCCACTTATTCTATGAACCTGTAGGGGAATACATGGAGTTGCATTTCCTTCATGTTTTGGAGCCGCCCAACTTTATCCTGACATCAGAATTAGGAGAAAAGTTGAAGGATGTGATCATTCTACTGTCATGGTTGCATCATCTGCTATCGATCACTGACAGAGTAAAAGAGCTTCATGTTAGGAAGTTACTTGAATGGTTATGGTGGAAGTTCGCTTTCACCTAGCACCGTGTAAAAAATCATTAGTCTAGGAGTGTACATAAATAAGCTCCTTCTGTAGCCCATGTATTTGCTTTTGTTTGGATTAAGTATCGGCTTGTAATCCTCAGCAGGACGTTTTTTGAGCAATGACTCCATAACCCAACAGCTAAGGCACTGGAACTACTTGTTCTTGGCAGCTCGCAGGGAGCATGCCATCCCCTATGGAGCCAAATGTTATCACGTAAAGTTTTCAAGGGCCACAGGCCACAACCATGAGCGCAAAGAACAACACTCAGAGCGACTCATTCTTAACTCGAATCAAGCAAACAAACGAGTTCAACTTCCAATGGTTGAGATCCCAGGAGGAGTTCAGATAGGCGGTTCGCAGGTGTTAGGAATCCAACAGTTGCTCAAAGTTTAGCACCAGGGCTAAAGACCGAGATCAAAGGTCAAGCAAGGTTTTAATCTGGGTCGTAGATCTCATTAGGAGAGATCGATGATGGAAAATAAGAACGGGAATCGTGAATCAGGAAAGGGAAGGTAAGCTAAATTTCGACCTCGAAAAATGTGAAGTCCTGAAACATTTGGAAGTTGGGCCCTAGGTCATAGCGGAGGTCACATCGGGGGCCCATAGGAAGGGAGCTAGCGCTCACTAGGCTCCAGTTTAGGAGTTTGGGAATCAGGAGGGTCGAGAGTGGCTCACATCAAGGCACCCAAAACGCGAAGTCCTGAAGCGCCTTTTGGGTAAGCACTAGGTCGTGGCCCGAAGTCGTAGGAAGGATGGAGCGATGGAGAGGAGTTGCGCCAAAGGCCGAAAGCACCCATATTGGTCACAGAAGAAGATATGTGTGGCCTTAAGGTGCCGAGATTGACTCAAAGAAGTCATGGGCACCGCCTAGAACATTCATGGGTGTCAGGCCTCTACCTAATCCTGATAAAGGTATTTTATGGAAATGGGGGTGGTGGTTGAGACCTCTTCTCACCCCATAAATGGAAAGCAGAATGAGGACGGTCGTGAGTGTAGATTGGCAATCTAAAGTTTCCTTCTAGAAGGATTTTCCTGCAAAACACTTAACTGAGGCGAGCTCACATCTGACATGAGAAGGCCTGCACAGTCTGACAGAGCAGGCACCGACTGAAAGATTTAAATGCAGTGGTCCGATCACACTCCTGGTGGTTGCAACATTTCTGAGTATATATAGGCAGTTTTAGTATTTTGTTAATGGTCGAATGTTTGAGCTAGGCTCCCTGTTATTATATTATTTGATGAAGAACATTGGTTCTCTGGTTATGTACTTGATTTGAGACTTCTTGATTAATCTAAGTCAACTTTCTTACTCCGTCTTATTTGCCTCTGATACTGAGAGAGTTCATGATTGACTGATTCACATGGATTGTTGTGACTATATTATGATGAATGTTTGATTATAATGTTGTTATGATTTCTTTTTGTTTCCTTCAAATTTGAATCCAAGAGGATCTTGTGTTTAAGTGTTTCTTCCTTAAGCTATTGGAAGGCCTGATGCTCACGGCATACCTCTACACTTTTCTCACCAAATTCTTCCTCCTACTCACCTTTAATCCAACTTACTGACTGAAGTTGATCCAAGACCTCAATTGCTTGCGCATACCAATCCAGATTTCCGAGTTAGAATGTTATTTTCATTGATTATTCTTTGTTTGGTCTCTTAAAACTCATTTACATTTACTGTTTTAAATGGTGGATACTGGGATTACCTTCTATGCAATCTGAGGGTGACTTCTAGTGCTAACAGTATGGACATTATGATTTTGTAGTGGTGCCATTTGGGCTTACAAATGCACCAACCGCTTTCATGTGCTTAATGAATAGTGTGCCCAACAAATATCTAGACAAGCTTGTCTTAGTGTTCATGGACGATATTTTGGTCTATTCGAAGACTAGAGAAGAGCATGAGAAACATCTTAGAATGGTGTTGCAAGTGATGACAAAGCACCAACTTTATGCTAAGTTCAACAAGTATGATTTCTTTCAAAAGGAAATCCAGTATTTAGGCCACATAATCTTGGTAGAAGGATTGGCAGTAGATCCCGATAAGATCAAGGCAATCATGGATTGGATCTCGAAAAGATCAAGGAAATCATGGATTGGCCTACCCCTAGGAATGTGACAAAGGTAAGATCTTTCATGCGACTAGATAGGTATTACAAAAGGTTTATAAAGGGATTTTCCAAGATTGGTAATAACATTACTTCATTACAAAGAAATGGAAAGAAATTTTTGTGGTCACTGGAGTGTGAGGCCAATTTTCTACAGTTGAAGCACCCTTTGACTAATGCCCCTGTTTTGAAGATTGCAGACCCCGAAAAGGATTTCTTGGTTTGCATTGATGCTCACAAAGAAGGACTTGATGGAGTGCTTATGCAAGAAGGGAAAGTGATCTGTTATGAATAAAAAAAGCTAAATGAGCATGAGCAGAAGTATGTTACCCATGATTTAGAGCTTGCAACAATTGTGCATGCATTAAACATGTGGAGACATTACTTGCTTGGAACAAGGATTGTCTTGATTACAAACCACAGTGGACTAAAGTATTTGTTTGACCAACCAAGATTGAATGTTATACATGCCAAGTTGATGACACTGATTATTGAGTTTGATTTCGAAATCAAACATATTAAAGGAAAGAAGAACATAGTAGTAGATGCACTCAGTCAAAGTGTGCAGACTACACACTTAGAAGTAACAAGTGTAGGAGAGTCTGACATCAAGAAGAGGATTAAAACCCTCTTGCAAGAAGACGAGTTCTCCAACCAGGTGAAAGAAGGGTTACAACAAGAACCCAAAGAGAAGAAATATGAAGAATATTATCTTATAGCTAATGAGTTTCTATTGTATAATATAAGGATATATGTACCTAATTCAACGGATTTGAGGCACCTGGTTATGGACGAGTTCCATAGGAGACCTTATGTGGGTCACCCTGGTTATCAAAAGATGGTAACAACAGTAAGACGGTTGTATTATTGGCTTGGAATGAAGCTGGACATTGCTAAATACATTACTAAGTGTTTGGAGTGTCAACAAGTGAAGGTTGAGCACAAGCATCATGCAAGATTGTTGCAACCTTTGCAAATCCCAAAATGGAAATGGGAGACAATCTCCATAGATTTTATTACTGGTTTTCCAAAGACAATTAAGCAACATGATACAATCATGGTTGTAGTAGACAAGTTGCGCAAGGAAACTCATTTCATCCCTATTATATCTACTTTCAAGGCCATGGATGTTGCTAACATTTTTATAAAGGAAATTTTCAGATTACATGGTCTTCCCAAGATCATAATCTCAGATAGAGATAGTTAGTTCACCTCAAATTTTTGGAAAAGATTGTTTGCAAGCTTGGGAACACAATTAACGTTTAGCTAGGCCTACCATCACCAAACAAATGGTCAAACCGAAAGGGTAAACATAGTGTTAGAAGACATTTTGATGATGCATGTTATGCATCAACCCAAGCAACAAGAAGAATATATACCCTTCGTAGAGTTTGCTTATAACAATGGTTATCATGATTCATTGAAGATGAGCCTGTTTGAGGTTATGTATGGAAAAAGGTGCAGAGTCCCAATTAGTTGGGACAATCTAGTGGATAGGATCACACTTGGAATAAAAGTATCGGAGTAAATGGAACATGAAATGATTAAGATAAGGAGGAATCTAAAAGTATCCCAAGATATCCAAAAGAGCTATGCAGACAATAATAGAACCCATAAGGAGTTCAAAGTGGGAGATCATGTGTATCTTCAAGTAAAACACAAGAGGAGTTCTCTGAGAATGAGGACATGTGCTAAGTTGGCACCCCGCTACTATGGACCATTTGAAGTTCTGGAAAGAGTGGGGCCAATATTGTACAGACTTGCATTATCGCATATTGTTAAAGCTCATAATGTATTCCACATATCCTTGTTGAAGAAATATATTCATGATTCTAATCATATTATTGATTGGACTGTGATACAGGTGGAACTAGAGGGAGAATTTTGGCCCAAACCTCAATGCATCATGGACAGGAGAGAAACAACGCTCTAGAACTGAGTCATCATGTAGGTCAAGGTGAAATGGAAGAACTTTGGAGCAGATGAGGCTACATGGGAGTTGGAAGATGCCACGAGAATGACATACCCATTTTTTTCTGTATATATATATATATGGTATTTCAAACATCGAGGATTGTGTTTCTTTAAGGGGGGAGGGGAATGTAACACCTTGTTTTCCCCCATGATTGTAATTATGCTAAGTCTTCATATAATTTGATTATGAAGCTTGTAATTATGTTGTGACTAATGAGAAACACCAGACAACTGACCGAGAGGGAAAACCATTGAAAGTATTGGCCATGATATCACAAGTGGGAATTGTTGAAGTGGGATGAATGAGGTGGCATGGTGAGGTGGGATGATGGGGTGGAATGGAGATATTTCTATGAAGAAATTAGGAAGCTCTTCCAACATTCCATCTTACACCTAAAAAACATTAATTGCATCATTGTCCAGGATGCCCGAGCCTGCAAGAAGCCACATGAACTATTATGAAGGAAAAAGATTGGTGGTTGAGGCAGTTAATACTATTGACAGTCTTGATCTCTTTAGGAGATGAGGGGTCAACTGAATAACATGATGAAAATGACACCCCATGAAATTTCCCCTTCAGGAATTCAGAGCTCGAACAAAATATCACGTCGAGAAGAAGCCACGAGAATCCCAAGGGATTGATAGAGGAAGAGGCCAAATTTGGAAGAACGTCATCAAACATGCAAGAATAGTAGAGGAGGTAGAGGTGTAGAAGTGGAAAGAGATACACACGGGAGAAAAAGAGAATGTGAGGAGGGTTAACTCATAGTAGCGAACATAAGGAGAAAGTGAGTAGCATACTCACGAACAAAGGGTGCGATGAACATAGGTGTTCACCTGCATAGATCTAAAAGATAAAAGGAATTGGAAAGTTGTTCTTGAGGAAAATAGGAAGCTTGTCCAAAGGATAAATTATCACCCTCGAATAAAGAAGACCTAGATCCAGACTGGAGCTATAGAGGACTGCAACTTGGTACCCACTGAAAAGAAACCGACATTGATAAGGGAGGTTGTTGGGGGACTGTATAACAGAGAAGGGACTCTTTGTGTAGAGGAAATCCAATTGGGAGGGTACTCGATAAACTTTTGGAATTCTTGAGCTTAGTTGGAAGAGGGAAACTTATGTTCTTTCCAGTGGTGGAAGGAGAGTAACCTTCCTAGATGATTCTAATCTTGAAAACCAGTTGAATCATTCCCCTTGTGGTCTCATGGCTTGGCACGGGGATGGCGTGTTGTAGGAAGTCACTCTACCACATAGTCTAAGGTTGGGAGAAAAGGTATCCTCTCTCAGTCAATTGGATGTTGATATTTCCCTGAATAGACAAGCACCTAACTCGACCCATTTGATGTGTGATAATGATGTAAACATGTGGTTTTCTGATTTAAATGGGAAATATGAATGTATCGGAAAATGAATTGAATTCCTAAGTAAAATGGAATATGATTTTTGTTTTCATTGCTTAATATGTTAATTCATGAAAATAAGCAAAGTATGGGTAGTCTGTATCCTGAGGATCTTGTAGCTAGGGAGGAAAGCTTGCAATATATGGACAAGATCTTTGTTTGAGAGGTGACATGAGTGCCCTGGTACCCAAAGGGTCCTTGTGGGGAATAAAGGACCTTGTGCCCTGAGGGAACCACCTGTTCTTAAGTGGAAAGTTTATAGGATATGAACAAAATATTCACCCGAGGCTAATAGAGGAAATGATCTGGTGCATGTGGGAGGTCTATGTATAGTTCAAAGAGCCTCAACCCCATTAAACCTTACACCTATCTTAAATGGAAAGCTTGCAAGATATGCAAACTTCATCCCCAAGGAGTCGACAAAGCCTTAGTTGGTCTCATAGTAGTTTTCAAGTTCTCGAAGACCTGGTGAACCTTAGAAGATTAGTATGTTAGATTCTCTGAGTCGACTAAGTCCCAAATCAGACTGTCATCCTAAGAAATATCCATGTTTTGAGTCGAGACAACTCTTAGTCATTGATCTGGCATGGCGAGTAGATCCTGGCCCTTCAAGTGTCGAGACTTGCATGGAGTCAGACGACGAGAAGACCCATATTCGTCTAAAGTCATCACTCCATCGGGGGTCCCTCTAGTTCACTTGGTGAGTGACAAAGGGAAGGGGGGGAAATGACGTCATGATAAAATGGTGCAACATTGTGGTAGTCAGGGTGACAAGGACTCTAGAGTGGCATTTAGTATGTCCTGTGGGTTAATGTGTGTCAGTTACGGGTGTGTGGGATGAGAGAAGACCCAACTGGGTGAGAAAACCTTTAGGCCACCGCCTTAAATTCTTAGGTGTTTTTTTGGCACGGTGGGTGGATCTCAGTTGTTTTTCGAAGAGTGGAGTCGGCAATATGTTTGAATGTTGGGGTCAGACGGGGATTTGAGGATGGCAAAGATCTTGAGAAAGAATAAGTGTTGTTAATCTATCGGAGGTGACCTCAATGGGATTTGGACCATTGATGTCGATCACGGCGTCATCAGAGCGTAGATGGTTGGTGATTCAAGTGATGGGTTCCAGAGAGGAGTCAATCATGAAAAGGTCAGTGGTATGTTGACTTACCGGGAGGTGTCCCTTGGAATCCTAGTCATAGATAAAGGGACAGATGAGAAGAAACGACAATCATAGATTTGTCATAGGTTTTGCATGTTCACCCTAGAAGGAATTAGAAGAATGGGTGTTAATTGTTGTGTAATTCAAAGGAACTGACATGATCATATTCGTTGGATGTTATGGTCTGAGAGCCATCATATCTGGGGATTGGACCCATCAGAATCTATGTCGTTGGAGCTTGATAGTTGGGGTGACTTATAACTCTGAGGAAGAAGAACCACGATGGAAACAAAGAAAGACTCCAAGTAATCAGAGCCATTGAATTGGTGGTTCGATACGCCAAAGGATGATGGGCCAGGTGGCATGTGCCACGTCAATTCCACATTGAATGGCACGAGTGACAGGGATTCATGTGGTTACCACGTGGCAATGAGGTGGATCTGATAAATGAAAGCCTGAAAACTTTAGGAGGCTATAACTTTTGATCTAGAGCTCGATTTTGAACATGGTTACAATCATTAGAAGGATCTCAACGAGCATAATCCATCTATGGGATTCATTTTCAGAAAAATAATTGAGTTGAAGAAGAGGAAATTCTAACACCCCACCAACCTAATTTAGTGTTAGGGGGTTGGGTGTGTTACATTGTATGGGTTTGTATTCCAAGACTGCCATTCAGCATGTGGTCTAAGGAGGTGTACAAAAAAATTGGTAACACTTTAGGTACTTTTTACGAAGTACAATTATCCTTCAAGAGTCTAGGTATTATGGCATGGCTTGAATCTTGGTAGGGTTGGAGGTGAGCAAAGTTCTAGCATATTCAATGTATTAGAATGGGAGTTGATCTTTTCCATCTCAATTTGGAATATGAGGGGAAATTTTTTAGAAGCATATGTTGCCACTATTATGAGGACCTTGATGTAGAATAAAATTATACAAGTATGTAGAATAATTGGGCTATGAGGAAGCATTCAAGAGGTTCAGAGACATTGGAACTAGAAACAATCCAGACTACTAGTTGGAAAGGAGATGTATGGGTTTAAGTGAACTCTGAAGGCCTTCGAATAGGAATACTGATAGAATATGCTCAGAACCTAGACATTGGACAAGTCAAATATCCTAACCATGATGCCTTCAGCGACAATAAGGACATAAAGGCAAATTTGGGCAAGACTCATTAGTCTCATTATATGAATAAAAGTATTTTCTCGTAAAATTTTGTTTTGGGGGCATAGGGAAATGAGGGTGGATCTAAAGAACTGGAATCCCTTGGTGATTCTCTACCCATTTTTTATAGAATAAAAAACCCCAACTCATCACCTCTCATACCTATTCTTGGAATTGTATAGGGTGTAGATGTTAGACAATATCTAGAAGTTTCCACTGCAAAACCTGATCCAAAATGCTCTCTGGATAGAAAGGGCACACAAGACTCCAATCACTTGAAACGCGTGAACTATAATTTAATAACTAAAATAAAAGGCACACTTGATTTTCCATGAAAGGTGGCAAGAATATTAGTTTTTTTTTAATTTAAAATACCCAAACCCAATCAAAGGGAAAGGAAATATTTCATGTCTATGGCATAGAAACAAGCATCCTCAGAAGTCAGGTGTGGGAAACGACTATCCTTAATCAAGGCTCTTAGAGAAAATGCCCCTTTCAAGGGTTCCAAATGATTTTTCTAACTCTCAATTCTAGAGGGATGGCTAACCCCTCAAAGAAGTTGGTTGTAAAGAAAGTAGTTGACAATATCAAACCTTCTTTTATTTTTCTACTAGAGACAATGACAGATGGGGAGAATATTATTAAGGAACTTTCTAAACTGCTTAGGAATTGGGACTTCTATATTATTGATACCATTGGGAGTTCAAGTGGGAATATGACTAGATGGAACAAATACTCCTTCACTCTCACAAATTCTTGGGTCATTCATATAGGACTAGGGACCTCCTTTTTCTCTTTGGAATTGGGAAAATATATCATAGTGCTAAATGTTTATGGTCCTTACAAGGACATGATGGAGTACTGATATATATTTTTCAAAATGGATAGTGTTCATAATGGACTGGTTGTAATGGGGGGAACTTGAATTTCATCTTAGGAGCATTTGAGGTGTAGGGCCCAACTGCTCAATTGGACCCTCTCTTTGGATATTTATTATAAAATTGGAAGAAGTTGGTCTTTTGAATATTGAACCATCCAAGTTATCTCCTACTTGGAGTAACAAGAGAGTTGGGGAAACCATAATTGCTAAGAGGCTCGACATGTTTTTAATTTATGAAGCATTTATAGATTAAGTC
The DNA here is from genome assembly GCA_009831015.1 of Picea engelmannii. NCBI lineage: Eukaryota > Viridiplantae > Streptophyta > Pinopsida > Pinales > Pinaceae > Picea > Picea engelmannii. The sequence goes on along the minus strand of ML777434.1, from coordinate 498,644 downwards.
ATTAGGATCAAACAATGGGTCACCATTAGAGGGGACTCTTACCATAATCTTGTGGTGTTAAAAGTGGCTCCTGCAATAGAGAAACATGTATGTCCCTTCAAACTAAATCCATAATGGATGAAGATGGAGGATTTTGTGGGGAAAATTAGAGTTGTTTAGAAACCTTTTAATGATAATTTAAGAGAATTTGCTCCCCTTCGATGCCAAAAAAATTCAAAAGAGGCAAAACATGTAGTTATTAATTGGGCAAGGGACAAAAATTTGAAAGATGATAGGGTTCTAAGAGAAGTAGAGGAAGCCTTGGAGGTGCTCTACAATAGGAAAGGTTTTGGGTTTGTGAATGAGGAATTGAAAAATGAAGGTACTAGAAGATAAAAGGAGGCACACTCTTTTGGGAAAAGAAAAAGAATGGAGACTCAAGAACAAGGCATAATGGACTGGTTGTAATAGGGGGGACTTGAATTTCACCTTAGGAGCATCCGAGATCTAAGGCACATCTACTCAATTAGATCCTCTCCCTGGATATTGTATTAGAAAATTGGAATAAGTTGTTCTTTTGGATATTGAACCATCCACGCTATTTCCCACTTGGAGTAACAAGAGAGTTTGGGAAGCCAAAATTGTTGAGAGGCTTGACATGTTTTTAATTTATGAAGCATTCCTAGATGAATTCATTAGGATCAAACAATGGGTCACCATTGGAGGGGACTTTGACCATAATCTTATGGTTTTAGAAATGGCTCCCGCAATAGAGAAACCCACTAGTCCTTTGAAACTAAATCCACAATGGGTGAAGGACACCTGCAGTAGAGAAACCTACTAGTCCCTTCAAACTAAATCCACAGTGGATGAAGGCCGAGGAACTTGTGGGAAAATCAAAGTTGTTTGGAAACCTTTTAATGCTAATTTAAGAGAATCTGCTCCTCTTTAATTCCAACAAAATTCAAAAGAAGCAAAATTGGTCGTTGCAAATTGCGCTAGGGACAAAAAGTTGAAAGATGATAGGGTTCTAAGAGAAGCAGAGGAAACCTTGGAGATGCTCTAAAATAGGGAAGGTTTTGGGTTTATGAATGAGGAACATAAAAATAAAGGTACTAGAAGATAAAACGAGGCACATTATTTTGGAAAAGGAAAAAGAATGAAGACTCAAGAGCAAGGCATTATGGCTACACGCTAGGGACGAAAATGCAAAATTCTTTCATAGGTATGCCAATTGTAGAAAGAATATAAAGTTTGCTTGGATAATTGATAAGAGAGATGATACATGGGCTACACATTTCAAGGACATGGATTTTGAAGGAGTAAATCATTTATCCTCCCTTTTTAGGGAAGCAAAAGTGATTAGGCGGACAAACTCCTTCCCTGGTTTTGTAAATGAGGAGGATAATCAAGCCCCGATAAAGGAGGTTGGGAAAGAACAACCATATCAAACTCTGTAGAGATTTCAAAAGGATAGAATTCCTAGGATTGATGAACTACCTATGGAATTATTCTTCGGTTGTTATGATTTTATAGAGGAAGATTTATGAGAGAGTGGTGGAGACAACAAGAACTCAAGAAAAAATGTTGGGAGCCTTCAAATACAACATTCATAGCTTTGTTTCCTAAAGAAGATAGTCCAACCACCTTTGAGAAATTTAGACCCATCTCTTTATGTAATTGCATATACAAAATTATCCCAAAGGTAATTGCTAGGAGATTGAAAAGTGTTTTCTCAAATCAAGTCTCCTAAGAACAATTTGGGTTATTAGAGGGAAGGAAAATTCATGAGGAATTTGTGTTTGCCTAAGAATGCATTAATTCTATAAAGTTTAGTAACCAAAGATCTATGGCGATGAAAGTGGACCTATTCAAATATTATGACAGGGTAAGTTGTCTTTACATTAGATTAATTTTGATTCATTAAGGATTTTGCCATCAGTTCGTTGTTTGGATAATGAGTTGCATTTCCTCAGTATATTTTGATGTATTATTAAATGGAGCATCAAACTTTTCCTTAAGATCAGGGACAACAACCCCTTTCTTAAGATCGGGGATGGGCCTCATACAAGGATGTCCCCTATTCCCCCTTCTCTTTCTTTTAATAGATGAAGGCTTAAGTAGGCTACTTAAAGAAGTAGAAGGAAATGACAGTATAGAAGGGGTACCTATTGGAGTATCATATCACACATCTATTGTTCATAGATGATATATTGATTTTTTTAAGCCACCAGAACGGTCATTAAAAAATTCAAGGGTATCATGGAATTATTTTGTAAAGCAACTGGAATGGTCATTAATATGGAAAAATCTATAATCGTGTCCTTATGGGAGATTTTTGAGTAAGAAAAAAACTTTACTAGTCAGTTATTTATGTATAAGATGACCGATCTAGAACAAGGACTGAAGTATCTGGGTTTCCTTTTGAAGCCAAATTAGTGTAAAAAATGTCATTGGCAGTGTATGATAGCTAAAGTGGAGAATAAAACAAATGCATGGTGCAATATATGGTTGTTTAGGGAAGGTCACTTGGTTTTGGTAAAGCAATTTTGTAAGGGATTCTAGTCTACAAGATATTGCTTGTTAGGGTCCCAAAAGATGTTTTGGAAACCATTAGGAAACGTTGCTACAATTTTATCTAGTTTGGAGACCAAACGAAAGAAAGGACTAGTGTTGGCCTCTTGGAAAAAGTTGGCACTACGGAAATCTGTTTGAGGATGGGGCCTCAAAAATCTCTTTCTCTTTTCAAAGGCTCTTGTTGCAAAAAATGTTTGGAGGCTAATTCAAGGAATATGCTTGTGGGTTTAGGTAGTAAGAGCTAAGTATATAGCCCCTAATATAGTGGAGGATTGGATCAAAAATCCCATTAAACAACAAAATAATGCCACAATAATATGGACGGTTGTTAATTATGCTTTCCATTTGGTTGGCAACTAGTTGATTTGGTAAATCGGAAAAGGGGATAAAGTGTGAATTGGTCTCAACCCTTGGATAGGGAGTAAAGGTATGCATATACTTCCCCTTCATTTGAATCAAGAGTCCAGTAATAAAAGTTACTGGTTGAAAGTTGAGCAAGGTCCACTGCTTGGTACCAATAGTGGTTATCATGGGAAGCATTTTGTTTGGGGGAAGACTATGTTGAAGAATAGAAAAGATACACAGATCTCCTTATATGCAACAATTTTGAGCTTAAGGAAGAAGAGGATCAACCAATCTGGTCATTGAATCCAGCCAAAGCATATGTTCCCATAATAGGCTACAAAGCACTAGTTGAAGAATGAAGAGAAGAACGATAGATATAGTGGTGGAAAATTATATGGAAATTAAAAAGACAAACTAAAAATAAGATCTTTATGTGGTCGAGCTTACACAACAAGGCTCCCACATGGGATGTTCTTCAAAAGAGGAATTTTATAGGGCCAGGATGATGTTGTCATTTTCACCAAGTAGAAGAAACTATAGATCATCTCAATTTGGAATGTCCATTCTCCAAGGATGTATGGAAAGAGGTGGAATGATTAATAGGGATTAGGAATATTTGGGAAGTAAGAAGTATTGAAGAGGCCTTCAGAACCTGGTGTAATATAAAGGAGACTTCTAAGATCAAAGCACTTCCACTTAACATAGTTTGGGGAGTATGGCTTGCCAGAAATCTAAAAATGTTTGAAGACAAAAAAACTCTTCCCCTCAAATGTGTTGTCTAGTCCTGAAATATTTTAAATGCCTACCCAAGCATAGCTACCAACTTAACAAGAATTGTGACCTCAAAACGAGAACTCTGGTCCAAAAAACCCATATTTTTGCGTCAAAAACACGAAAATCAACCCCTGTTTTAAAAAGAGGTGCTATCGGTAGCACCCTTTTTTGGGGGGTGGTTAAAATTCTAACTTGTTTGACATCACAACCTTGATAATCGATATTGTTGCGGACAAAAATCTTAAATTCCGACTTGTTTGAAATCATGGCCATCACAAAAATTTAAAACCTTAAAATTGACCCTGAGTCGAAAAATGATGCTACTAGTATCACCCATTTTTTTTGGAGTTAAAATTAATACGTAATTGAAATCGTGACCTTTAGAGTTGGTTCCATCGCAAAGAAGAAATTCAAAATTGACTCCTAAAATACTACTTGCACATTTATATATATATATATATTTTTTAATTTAATTAAAAATAAATAAATTTAAAAAATAAAACTTTCCAAACAAATGTTATATAATTTTTTTTTTAAAAACACATGTTTTTAAAAAAATTCACAACCCAATTTTAAATAAAAAAATAAATTTTAAATTTACATCATAAATTAATTAATTAAAAAAATAAAACTCGTGTTATTTAAAAAAAAACATATGTTTAAAAATAATTTCACAACCCAATTTGAAATAGAAAAATAAAATAAAATAGAGGCGCAAAAGAAAAACTAGGAAAAATTAGATTTTTTTTAAATGACGTAAAAAAAACACACGAAATTAGAAAAATCATTAAAAAATAAAGTAAAAAAACTAAAAAATAAAAAAAAATAAAAAAAATAAAACAATTTTTAATCCTATTTAAAAAACAAAAACAAAAAACAAATGAAATTTAAAAATAAAAATAAAAATAATTAAAATTTAAAACAAATTTAAAAAATATATTAATATATATATTAAATTGAAAATTAAAAAAAAATTAAAGTTAAAATAAAATAAAAATTAATAAAGTTTTAATTAAAATTTAAAACAAAATTAAAAAAGAGTTTTAAAAAAATTATCAAATTAAAACTTAAAGAATTTATTTATTTATTTAAATTAATGGTGTTGCGGGGACGCTCTCGGGCATCGCCCTAACCCCCTCTATGACCTAACCCTGATCAGGAGGGGAGGGGGGTGTCGTGGGGGCGGTCTTAGGCATTGCCCATTACCCCTCTACAACCTAGCCCTGGTCAACTGCGGGGGGGTTGAGGGTTGGGGCAAGGAGGGGGGGGGTGTCGTGGGGGCGCTCTTAGGCATCGCCCTTGCCTTCTCTACGACCTAGCCCTGGTCAACTGCAGGGGGGGTTGAGGGTTGGGGCAATGCATGACATCGCTCCCGCCTTGCCATTCAACAAAATTAAAAATATATATTTGTTTAATTTTTAGTTTAATAATAATTCTATTTTGTTTTAAATTTTAATTAAAAGTTTTTTATTTTTTATTTTGTTTTAATTTTTTTATGTTTTTCCTCAGATGGGGTGTCACCGAGCACATCGCTCCCTTAGACAGGTGGGAGGACACCTGGCCTCAATCCACGCAACACCTTGCCACGACACTCTCGCCCAACATTTAACTCCATGCATTCATTTTCTAGAGTTATGTACCACCATCACACAACTCCAGTTATGGCTATGGTGCTCTAGGACGACGAGGAAGTCGATGCGATGGGCTAGCCTCCCGACCAGTCCCATCTCAACCTCTGGTTCCAGGGGATTTATTCCACGCCGATGGTTTCTTCCGCTCATTTTCACACCTCGACTCTTGTTCCTCGTAGTCTCAATTCTGGTTCTCTCCACCTCTGGTTCATTTTCATCCCTCCTCTCCACCTCTGGTTCGTGTTTTTCCCTCCTCTCTCAGTTTTCTTCTTGATGCCAAGGTAGAGAGGAAAATCTAAGCGTGGGGCAACGTGGTATAATTCGCAGGGGCGAGGTCGACAAGCTTCTCAGAACTTGCCTCAGACTCCAGTCCATGCCTCCACTTAGGATCTCCCTCCCTTGTCCTCTTCGTGGGCATGCAGAGTAGAGTGGTTTGATAGTATGGGAAATTCCCTTGGCTTCACACCCAAGCTCAGCCCAGAACCGTCGCCCATACACCAACCTCCCTCCCGCCTCCCCTCTCCCTCAGCTCTCCCCAGCCCGACCACCTCCCTCACTTATTCCTCCTCCCCTCTCCCTTCTTCTGCCTCTCCACATTCTTCTTCTGATGCTCCACCTCCTCCTCCGCCCCCACCCTCTTGTGCTCGGTGTGATGGGTTTATGAAACTGCATAATTCTTTGGACATCACCCAGAATTCGGTCTTCGAAGTCAAGCGCGACATGACGGAGTTGTTGAACATGGATGATCGTCGGGAGCATCGCGAGGAGCACTTGGAGACTCTTATTTGTGCTCTCCTGCACACCACTCCAAACACAGGGACTCCAACCAAGGACATTGCGCAAGATCCACAGAAGGAACAGACGCCAGGCCTAAGCTTAGGATGAATCCAACGTTCACAGGTTTTCCTGGATTTTTTATGTGTTTAGACGGTTTATTTTTCTGGGTTCTAGCCCTGCGAGGCACTCTAGTTTCTAGGCTTAGCACAATAATTTGTCACATGACATTTTTTTCTCTTGTTACTGTAATTGAAAATTGTTTGGACATTTGTGAATTGTATGGACATGTGGTTGCATTGGTTTCCCTTCTGGGCGATGCTGCCACGGTCTCATTGTTTATCTCGCCAGCTATAATTTTTTGACTCTAGAAGGTTTTAATATATATCTCTAACTTACAAAAAAAAAAAATTAAGGTTTTTTTTTTTCAATTTGTTTTAAATTTCAATTAAACAAAGTTTTTGTTTTTATTTTTAATTTAATAAGTTTAAAAAAAAATTAATTTCATTGATTTTATAAATAGGATTAAAAATTGTTATTTTTGTTAATTGATTAAACAAAATAGTTTTTTTTTAATTGTGTTTTTGTTTAAATTATTTTTAATGTTTTTTTTTCTTTATTTTTTTATGGTTTTTCTAATTTTTTGTGTTTTTTTAACTCATTTAAAAAAATCTAATTTTTCCTAGTTTTTCATTTTTGCCTCTAATTTTTTTTTTTTAATAACATTGGTTTGTAGAGTTTTATTTATTTATTTATTTATTTTTAATGTAAATTTAAACTAAAAAAAAATATATATATATATATATATATTTTCAAGTAGTGTTTTAGGAGTCAATTTCGACTTTCTTCTCTGTGATGGTACCAACTCTCAAGGCTACGATTTCAATTATGTATTAATTTTAACTCCAAAACAAAAATGGGTGATACTAGTAGCATCATTGTTCGACTTGGGGTCAATTTTAAGGTTTTAAGTTTTTGTGATGACTATGATTTCAAACAAGTCGGAATTTAAGGGTCTATTTTAAGGGTTTTGTTTGCAACGATATCGATTCTCAAGGTTGCAATGTCAAACAAGTTGGAATTTTAACCACCCCCAAAAACGTGTGCTACCGGTAGCATTCTCGTTTTTTAGAGGTCGCATTTTTTACCCCCATTTCAAAAAATGAGAACTCTGGAGAGTTCTCGTTAAGTTGGTAACTTTGTTCCCACAGGTGCTGGAAAAATCTATCTCTCATATACAACGTGAAGTGGCAATAAATAAGGATATTCCACGGGCTTTTTTTTATGGTCTATCATAGGTGAACCCTTATAAAGGAGGCTCATAAGGCATTCTATACTTATCTTAATATCACAATATTTCTTTTAAAGATGGAATCGGTCAAGAAATTAACAACTTCTATGAATTGATGGCTTTAAAGCTCATCCTGAAACTAGCACAAGAATTTCCAGAGTAATCCAAGTATAATTTTTTGGGGTTTCAAAGATAGTTGTCAAATGGATGTGTAAAAAAAAAATTCTCGGGAATTTTACATTGCGACCCTTCTATGATCAAGTTCTCGATATAGTGACATCTTTCTCATATACATCTCTATCTTATATTTATAGGGATAGGAACAATGCTACAAATGGGCTCTCAAAAGCTAGAGTTGGGGTGGAACAATGAACCTGGATTATTTCAAAAATCCAAAATGGACACACTTCACAATATATTCATGAACCATGGACCTAACTTCATCCTGTATAGTTTCTATCTCAATTTTTGTATAATGATGGACTTTCACAGATCTCTCGATGAATAATTGATGTACCTTTTTTTTAATGTCCTTTTTATTTTATTTTTGAAGATGTTGCTAATGTAATTGAACATGAACAATTTTCAATTATTTTCGTGATGATTGATCGGACATAAGAATACCATGTAAAGGGATTAACAACACTTATGAATGCCATGAGCATCTAACAATATATATTTGTTGTATTAATACAAATACATATTGTTTTCCTTGGAAAAAATAGAATAAAAATTAGTTATTAAAAAAATTCTAAAATTGACACATAAAATATGATGAATGTTCACTTATTTATGAAAATAGATAAAGAGGGGAAATGAGGGGATGCCACCTAGCGAGTGGATAAACTATATTTAAATAATTAGAAAGCTAAAAATTATGCATGGGGTCAAGATAAAAAATCTTAGGAGGCCTATATATGGGGGAGGTCTCCATGGGTTTTGGGGGGGGTTAACCATAACATTAGAGAGATGCTACATAAGTTCTGGTAGAACTTTGTGGGAGAGAAGTTACTTGGATGGTTGGATCTAGAAGGTAGCCAAGTCTTTGTTGATATGATCCACTCGTTAGAGGTGTTACTGCTAGCCTGACAAGTTCAGTTGGTTGAAATTTAAAGGTGTTTTAGTTAAAACAATTATGGCTTGCAATTAGAATAGTAGTGAGTACCCGCAACTTTCAAATCAATTGCGTGAAAGCATGTCTTTTAGTTGCTATTTTCTAGGAAAATCGAGGTAGGGTTGTTTTCAAAGTGTCTTTTTGCAATTTTTTTGGTTTTATTCATATGAAAATTGTAGGTTACTTATAGGCTTTATCTTGATTTTTGCTTTTACTTTTATGGTTAGAATTTTGCATTAAAGGAGAAATTGATAATTCAATACAAGTTCAATTGTTTTGTTTATAAGCTTCAAAGAATTGATTTTGTAACAATTAATACTAACTCTGGTTTTAGATCTGAAGTCTTAGTTCTTTCTAATATATTGCACATAATATGTGTTGTTTAAAAGTCTCAAATGAAGCAAAGCATTGTAGGTGTTGTATGCAAAGTATTTGGCAAAATCCCTCAACCAAGACAATAATGTTCTTAGCTTGTTGGGCAAGTGTCTATATAATTGCGTGAACTAGATCTTTGCACTATAAAAGAGGAAGTCAACATGTAGCTTATGAGGACTTTTTTTTTAACATAACCATATATCTTTATATTAGAAGAGTGATGTAGCTGCACTGTTGAGCATGCAAATACACATAAGATAATTATCCTTCAAAACTACCTTGATCAAGATCAATACTTGTGCCTTGCAATCTATGTCTACATATTTTTTCTGAAAAAGATATTCCTGACTTTTACTATATGGATATATCCTAACATAGTCATGTCCTAATAATAAAAAAACTTTAAAAACATATTTCAATAGTATAGAGAGTGCCTAGTTAGCCCTTTACTTCGTTCCGCTTCGATACAACTTCAATTTAGTGTTGACTTGATTATGCTCCATAGGTTCCATCTTAATATATGTCAATTCCTATTCAATTGTCTCATCCTCCTTATTGCCTGAAGAACCTATAGATAATTGAGCCATGGAGAATGCCATATTATGAATGCTAGCCATATCAACAATATGCTTAAGGGTGGCACACTTGGCTTGTAATTCAACAATTTGTTATTTTTGTTGCTACACTATTTCCATCAAAAGGGAAATTTCCCCATCTATGTTTGTCTTGTGGGCCTGCACTTGGTTTGCAACTAAAGAAAATGCTACTTTTTTCTTTGAAATATAAACTTCTTGACATCTTAGAACCCGCTTAATTTTTACCAACTCACAAATTGGGCAATGACCCACATGTCCACGAGCCATTTGTGATTCCAGGCTCCAACCCATAAGCTACTCTATCTTACCTCCTTCCACTCCCCAACTTAACCAACTTTCAACAGTTTCGAAATCACTGAGACCAATAGCAAGGCATAGAACACTTACCCAAAGTCATTGATTCCATAGGCTACACACCCAGAGTCATCGATTCCATAGGCTATGCATCAAGAAAAACTCAAATCTACTTGTTGACGAAGCAAAGTTGCCAAACTACCACCTTGTCCACTAGGCTATCTAGGAAGGCTGAACATGAAAGCATAATTCCATCTATAATTACACTAACCCCATAACCATTGCTCACACAAAACTCTCCTAGCTTCATGGAATTGCCCAAACACAGGATCTGACTAGAACCTTGAGGAGTTGCTCTTCAAAAGAGAACATTGAAGCTCGTAGGAAAATTCCTAAATCACATATGTAGAATGAACCTCTGAAGTGTTGGAGATGCCAATTCACCAAGAATTACAACCATGATACCACCTACATTTAGGATGATGATATGAGGTGGTTGATTAAATTGTTTCATTGAATGTTGCTTGTGCAAAAGGGATTTGACACATTCACCCAACACTTGAGCTTGCTAAATTACAACATGAGATTTGATGTGCCATGTGTTCGACATGCATATAATATTTTTTAAGTATATAACCTTGTGGTTAGAGAGGGAAGTTAACCTAATGCCCCATTTTAAGATTTTTAAATTGATATTTGACATGTGGTTAAGGGATTGGGAACCTTGACAATCCATTTTTGCTCTTAAGGAATCATACTCCAGTCTAATTGCATCAATAGCCAGTTTGTATGCTTGCCAATTATATGTTCTAAGCACGTGAAATAACTCTACCTCCTCAAACCTTACTACCTCTTTGTTTATTCTGTGAAATATTCTTGATAAAGCATTGTAGTTTTTTTCAGAGTTTTTTAATATTGATTTGATGACCAATTATGAGTCTCCAATGATAGTTAATCTCCTATATTGTCCATCATTAACAATGCTCAAACCTTGAAATAAAGCAAGGACTTTGACTTGATTGTTTGTGGCCCTTCCCAATCCCCATGCAGAGGAGTTTTCCTCATTTCCTTTAAATCAACAATGACCCCTCCCGCTCCTTCCACCCCTATAGCTTATGAGAACTTAAGAATAATTAATCAATATTTTTTTTAAAATACTAAACTCTAATCCTGAATTGTTTGTGATACTTTATGACTTAATTACAAATTAGAATACTAAGTTGTAATCCTAAATTATTTGTGATACTTTATGACTTAATTACAAATTAGAAATTTATTTCAAAAATAGGTAAATAGTAAATGAATCATTCTAAATAATAATTGATTCCAATTGAATTTGCTAAATTGAAATACGTAAATAGTAAATGAAGTATTCTAAGCCATAATTAATTCCAATTATATTTGCTAAATTGATTTTAGAGGAAAAACTTTTCACTTAATTGTGAGAAAAATCTTAATTACGAAATTATATAAATATTCATATATTATTTCTCTTATAGTCCAATATTATAATATTGGTTAATGCATTTGGTATTAAGTATTTGAATGAACATATAATGTTTGAGAAAGATACTTCAAGTAAGTATTTTTAAACTTAGTTGAATTATTTAAGGGAACGTCATGAGGAATGAGGGAATATCAAAAGAGTTTATCAACTACTAATGAGTTGTTGGAATTTTGTTTACAATGTTTAAAAAGGCAGATACACCGATTGTACAAGGAATACAATCAAAGTCTAATGTATGTGCTTTTGTGGAAAAAGATGCATGCTATGTCTCGTTGATAATTTTTAAAGCATTATGTTGATATGTTTTAAGGTATTCATTTTGATACTTAAAAAGAACTATTGGTAGTTTTGTTGTGTTGCTTGTTTTTAGTTCATATAGCACGAATGTATTACACTCCTTTAATAATTTTTTATTTTTTTATCATGGCTTAAAAAGAAGTTAAGAATAATAGAAAATAATTTTTGATTCATATTATATATTTTTTTAATTATATGAAAGTTTTTGAAATTTTATAATATTATTAAAATTTATAAAATAAATAATATGGAATTTTATATAAAAATTATGGTTTTAATAATCATCAACATTGGGATCCAAATGTTAAATTCAAGACTTACTCGATATCTCAATTAGCTTTGTACTATAATATAAATATTTTTGTTTACTCCCAAAAAAACACTATTAAAAATGACAACAATAACAACAATAATTGCTTTGCGATGTCAAAATCAGCTCCTTGAAGGAGGGGGAGGCCAAAGAACTCAAACTTGAAACCTCTCGATTTGGAAATGCCACCTCGCCTAGCTAAGAAGCATGTGACAACAAATCACACTCTCAAGGAAGATGCTATGGGAGGAGGGTTTAAGGCCAAACAAAGGAGCTAAACATTGAACTAATGGTTGTCAAAGAGCTAAAGTAGTGGTTGGTCAAATCCACTAGAATGATGGCCAAGTTGGGCACCAATATAGTAATGGAGCATGATGTCAAACATGTTGTTGTAAAAGACCATAAGAATGAGATGTTTGCATTGGATGACTATGAACTTGCACCCAACTTCACTAAAAATGGTTAATGTAAAGATGTGGAAGAGCACGAGGAGTAAGAGCATGGGAATATCTTCTCTTATCATAAGGTTGAAGTTGAAGCACCATGCCAACTATTTGACTAACTATATGAAAGCGATGAGAGTATGCCCACTAATCATTTGGCAAGGTGTCAATAAGAAAGTTTGTTTTTCACTTGTAAAGGGGCATTTAGAGCTTCTCAAAAATCGTTTCTGAGAAGACCATCACTATGGAGGTGGAGAGAACAGAGACTATTGACAATGTGAAGGCCAAATTCTAGGTTAAGGAGGGGATTTTCATTGATCAATAAATGTTGGTATTCTTAAGTAAGTAGTTGGAAATTAGTTGCACAATTATTGATTATAACATTTAAAAGGACTAGACCCTTTTCTTGGTACTTTATCTTTGTGGAGGGGTTTTAAAGACATGATCAAAATCATCCTCAAAGGCTCTACATGTCAACCAATATTTGGGGAGGGGGTCGAGGTGGGGGTGAGAAAGGGAAATCTTTGAAATCTTTCTCCTTTAAATAGGTTATTCAAATTGAATCCTCCTCCTTTTTGGATTCTAAGACTCTTCAACCATAAGCCTTCATTGTGGAGAGATCAAAACACAATATGATGTTACATATGAAGATCCCATATATTATCAAGCTCATTGCTATTGATCACAACTATTACCTGATTGTCATTTCAATGCACAATGACCATCATCAACATCTCTTAAACATTAGATTAACTTTACTCAGGCCTTAAACCATTTGGTATATTTTTGCTCCAAATGCTTTCTCAAAGATTGCAAAAAGATTTCAAAAGGGGGGACCATGGTTTTGGTGCAAAGTCAACATTTTCATCAAACCCTGGTTTTAAGATTTCAACCTGGCTACCATGCATATCACAACAAACCTATTGTAGGTTGTAATGTCGAATCTCCTAGTCCACTTGTGGATTTGGCAAATTCAAGAGATAAATGAAAATACTTTGGGCAAATGTCTAAAGTCTGACAAAAGTTAGAGTTAAAAAGGAATGATTCCTTGTCCTTGAATTTGTTTAGAGGTCGACTTGAATCTAGGTCTATCAAATAAGATTGTTCTAGATGGGGATAATTCTCAATGGATATAGGAACTAGATTATGAAAACACACATTTCATATGCAGAGTTTGTCCAGAGACAGACCATGTAAATGATGTGTACCCAAAGGTTAAGGGCTTTGAAGGAAAAAAAAGGGGGAAATAACAAACCTAGATGTTGGACTCATTATTAGATTAAATCTCACGTGGCAACTCCAAAAAAGGGCATAGATCACTCAAATCTTGAAACATTGACAAAGGTCTTAACCCCTTTATTTAAGGTAGGGGATATTGACATGGATTTGGCCATGCCAAATGAGCCAACCCCCCATATGTAGGGCATTATGATTGAAAACCACATAGGGGGATGAAGATATGACACATATTAGACAACTCAGACTCGGAAAGGGAAACTGTACCTTCTGTTGTATTAGAGGATGATACATTAGTTTTATTAGAATATCCACCATAATCAAACTACTGTAATGTCCCCCACCTCTTGATGAAGAGGTTTTGAGAGGACTTAGTGGCCTAGGCATCCCCACTAGGCCATAGTCTCACACTAAGGGGAAAAGTCAAGTAAACTAAGGCTATATTCTTAAGTTGACTTAATAAAAAGAGAAAAAGGAGTAAAAAGATAACTCAATGAAGAAATAGAAGCATTGGAGGTTGAGTTAGGGTTAACTCTAGGAGTTAACTTAACTCAACAGGGAAATAGAAGAAACGTATAAAGAGAAGGCTAGGGCGTACCTCTTATTCATTCTGGATTTTGGTATTTTGCTTGTTGATGCTCTTGAGCATACAGTTTTGAGGGTTTTGATATTACAAACCCTAGTGAGCAGCTCAGTGGTGAAAGATTCCACTCACCTAGCTCCAAGCTTGGTCTCGGGGATGAAATACTCCACCCACACCATTCTACAACTATCATCTGCCCAGGAGGACTAGCAGGGTCGTACCAATTGGATCAGGAGGGTCGTACCAGCTAGGGTTCTCTTGCAGGGGCGCACCAATTGTTGAGGAAGAGTTCGATCCAGCCAAAGGAAGAAGCTTGAGAGTTTTCCAGCATTAGGGTTTTGCTTGCAAGCCCTTTCTCATCAGTTTGAGGGCTTCTTGGAGGAGTTATCACGTCCCTATCATTTACTGCAGGTTGGGACGATTTCAGGAGGAAGGGTACGACTTGTAGATTCAGTAATTCTCATATCTAGAAGGCTATAGGCTAGATCTGATCTTGAGACTTCTCTCAAGTGCTTGTGGATGCCCGATCTATCATCAGGGAGAGTTTCAGATGATTCAGAGGCCCCATTCAGCTATGCCGTACTTTTGGCCATATTCAGGGTTCCAGGAGGGTCGTACCATCCTAGGGTTTCTGCAGTGTGAGGAGGAAGCTTCAGTGATTGAGCTTCATACTTCAGGAGGAGGCTTCCCTTGCCTTGATCTATCAATGAGGAGAGTTTGGCATCATCAAGAGGTCTATATATTCAGGAGGGCCGAACCCTTGGTGTCCTTGTCTTCAGCAGGTCGTACCAGTTGCTTGAGGGGAGGCCGAAACCCTAGTCTTGCAGTTGAGCGTTCATCTTCTCTTGGCAGCCTTTGGGAGGCTTGATTTGTATCTCTGGGAGAATTTTGTATACAACTCTATTATTGTCTTGAAGCCATCCACTTCAAATCTGCTTCTCTATTGTATCAGGTGCTTGCTTTCTTATAATAAAGTTCAACTATTTGCTTGTGGTTCCTATCTTGTGTAATGATGATGGTCTTCATATGATTACAATGATTCTTGTATAAATTTGTGGTTGAATAATTGAATAAACTCTAAGTCCGAAATATTCATGGCCAACCTGCATACACAACAAATAATAATCAAATCAGTGGTTAGTTAGTGATTCCAAGCAAAAAATTGGATTGGGATCATTACAGTGGTATTAGAGCTTTGATCCTCCACACCTGTGAGGATTAGCGCATGCAAAGGTACAGTGGTATCTTTATGGGCAAAAGCAAGAAACCAACCAGTGAAACAGAGGCCGAAATGGAGAGTTCAGGAGATGACCGTGAACCACAAGGCTTGGCTTTCTTGGCAGCTGAATTTAACAAATTCTAGCAAACCTTGAACCTCACAAATATCAACTTGGTCCACCATTTACAAGAAAACCAGGAGACAAATCGAAGGGGGCAAGCCGAAACCATTGAGACCTTGAAAAATCTAGATGGGAACCTGAGGAAGAGTGATGAGAACCAGACCCGGATAACAGAACTATTGATGCAGATGACTCATCAGGGGAAAGACCCTAAAACGTATGGAAACAAAGTGGCTGGTGGATTTGGTGGATCCCATGGTGAAAATAGATATAATCCGGAAAAAACTCCCAAATCCGAGTGAAGCCATGGAGGAGGCACATCATATGGACAAATGGGTAGCAGGGCTAACCCTAGACCACACTTGCCCACATTCACAGATGAACGGGTACAACAAGAATAGGTGGATGACTTTGTTGAGCAGATGGCACAATGTACTAAGGAGTATTATGGCTTGGACATGTTGATTCAAAGGCAAATGTCCTTGGATCAATACTACCAACTCAAGTTCAGAAACAAGCCTAGGCCGAGCCATAGGAGCAACTATGAGTTTGAACGAAGAGCAGGGAAGATGGAAATCCCATATTTTGATGGCACAACCAAGATGACAACACAAGCATGGGTGCAAAAATTGGATACATATCTGCAGCTTAATCCCATGAGGGAGATGGAAACCATCAAGTTTTCCACTATGTACTTGGATGGCAAGGCTCATGATTGGTGGTATCATGGACTCACCACCCTAGGCCACAATCAGATAGTGTCCTACACTAAATTCACCCAGAGGCTCATTGATAGATTCGATCAAGGAGATCCTGAGCTACACTTCCAGGAACTCACACAGCTCAAGCAAACAGGTACGGCTGAGGCATACATTGAAGACTTTGAGAGGTTGGCAGTAATGGTGCATGATATATCACCAACCAGACTCATGATGCTCTTCACTGAAGGGTTGATAGAACCCTTGAAGGGTTGGATAAAGGCTTTTAAGCCTACCAACCTACAGGATGCGATTTGGAGCACGAGGGACCTAGGACCAGCTGTTAGGTCGAAATTTGTACTTAGACCACCCCTTAACACCGGAGGAAGAGATCAAAGACCTCCAATGAATCAAGGAGAACGTGACCTAAGGGGGTTTGACAGGGGTCGTGGCAGAATGGATGACAACACCAGGAGGGAACTTAGAAGGAAGCGCCTCTGCTTCACATGCAAAGAACCATGGAACCCATCACACAAGTGCACGGGCCGTAACTAGGTGCACTAGATAAAAGTGACCTCAGACAATGAGGAAGAGGAAGATTGCGGCCAAATACATAACATAGAGGCCGAAACCACAAAGACA
Source organism: Picea engelmannii (assembly GCA_009831015.1). Taxonomy (NCBI): domain Eukaryota; kingdom Viridiplantae; phylum Streptophyta; class Pinopsida; order Pinales; family Pinaceae; genus Picea; species Picea engelmannii. The sequence continues at coordinate 481,838 of ML777434.1, read as the reverse complement.
ACAGAAGAGGAGGTCCCAGAACAGAACAATATGGCTTAAGGGAATGCCACCTTAGCATCTATCAGTGGGGTGCCCAAATTTAACACTTTCAGGATGAGAGAAGTCTTGCAGGGGCAGAAAGTATCAGTATTGATTGATGGGGGAGAATCTCACAACTTCATTGACTCAACATTGTTGAAGAGAAGGCATATACCTGCAGTGGAATTTGAAGGGTTCAAGGTGGAGGTAGCAGGTGGAAGCACTATGCCTTGTGATAGATACATTCCAGGTATGAAGCTTACATTGGGTAGGCATGAGTTGGTACAGGATGTCTATGTGATGGATCTTCCAGACACTAACAAAATCCTTGGAGTTTAGAGGCTCAGCACATTAGGACCTATCACCACCAACTACAAGACCATGGAAATGTCTTTTACAGAGGAGGGTAGACGAAAGATAGTGCTCCGGGGCATGACATGCAATTCTGCCAAGATAGTCACGGCTAAGAGGATGGAGGCCATCTTCAGGAGAGAAGAGATCGTGTATGCAGCTGAATGTAGGATTTCAGCACGTGTGGATGAGCAGGGTAAGGTTCACTACACTCCAGAAATCCAAGAGATCATTGACAAACATAGCAAGGTGTTTGGGTTGATACCTCCAGGAGTGCCACCAGATAGGGGGTTTGAGCATATCATTGAGCTAGAGATGGGAGCTAAACCAGTCATCACCACACCATATAGGCATTCGAAGAAGTACAAGGACGAGATAGAGAAAGCCATCAAAGAACTTTTGGACATGGGGCACATCAGGCCAAGCTCCAGTCCCTTTGCCTCCTCAATACTATTGGTCAAGAAGAAAGATGGAACTATGCGGATGTGCATTGACTTTCGGGCTTTGAATAAAAATACAATAAAAAACAGGTACCCTATACTTAGGATTGATGAGTTGCTGGATGAATTGCATGGGGTTGTCTATTTCACAAAGATTGACCTACGTTCTGGCTACCATCAGATCAAGATGAGGGAGGAAGACATCTCAAAAACAACTTTCAGGTGTCATTATGACCATTATGAGTTCTTGGTGATGCCCTATGGGTTAACTAATGCCCCAACCAGGTTCCAATATTGCATGAACCATGTGTTCAACAAACAGCTGAGGAAACACTTGTTAGTATTTTTTGATGACTTACTCATTTACAACAAGACGTGGGAGGAACACCTTCAGCATGTGGATCAAATTTTGTCTATCATGGAGGAGCAATCACTGTACACTAAGGAGTCCAAATGTGAGTTTGGAATGACAGAGGTACTTTACTTGGGACACATCATTGGAGAAAAGGGGGTACAAGTGCATCGGGAGAAAATAAAATCCATTATGGAGTGGCCTACTCCTAAAACACTCACAGAGTTAAGGGGATTTCTAGGCATGTGCACATACTACAAGAAATTTGTCAAGGGGTTTTCCCAGCTGTGTGCACCCTTGACCGATTTGACTAAGAAGGGAGCCTTCAAATGGAGTGAAGAAGCTCAAAATATGATGGATAAGATGAAAAAGGTGATGAGCACGTGTCCAGTCCTAGCCCTTCTAGATTTCAGCCTGCCTTTTACATTGGAGTGTGATGCTTCAGAAGAAGGTATAGGGGCCGTACTGATGCAAAATAGGCACCCTCTTGCCTATGAGAGCCGGAAACTCAGGGGTCCTGAGCTACTCTACAACATTTACGACAAAGAAATGCTGGCCATCATGCATGCACTAGCCAAATTTCGGTAATATCTGGTAGGTGCACGGTTTGTGGTCAAGTTAGATCACAACAATCTTAAATACCTATTGGAGCAAAAGGACTTGAATGAAAGGCAACAAAAATGGGTAAGCAGGATACAGTCCTATGACTTTGACATTGAATTTGTCAAGGGGAAGAACAACATGGTAGTTGATGCATTATCCCGGAGGCCATCCATTTTTGCATTGACAGGTGTATCAGTTGATTGGAAGGACCACTTGGTGATGGAGTATGCAAAGGATCAGTACGCTTGTCAGCTATTGGACGGACAGGTACATGATGATAAATTCAAGGTTATAAATGACCTCATCTATTACAAGGGCCGAATCTTTTTGGTTCTTGGATCGGCCTTCAAGGCCAAGGTGTTGCAAGCATGTCATAACTCGCCAATGGCATGGCACCAAGGGATCAGTAAGACGTACAGGCGGGTAAGGGAGAGGTTCTCATGGAAGGGCCTCAAGGAGGATGTAATAAAGCATGTAAAGGAGTGTGCCACATGTCAAGAAAACAAGGATGAGCACACCCACCCAGCAGGACTACTACAACCCTTACCCATTCCAGAGCATAAGTGGGAAAGCATATCCATGGATTTCATCACCAGGTTACCAAAAACACAGGGGAAGGACTGGATTTTTGTGGTGGTGGACAGGTTGACAAAATTTGCACACTTCTTCTCCATAGCCACTGACTTCAGTGTAGCACAAGTGGTCGAACTGTTTTTCAGGGATATTTTCAGGTTGCACGGCCTACCCAAAACCATTGTCAATGACAGGGATAGTAGGTTCATGAGTACCTTTTGGCAGGAATTGTTCATATTGGTTGGTACGACCTTGACCCCTAGTACCAGCTATCACCCGCAGATAGATGGACAGACCGAGATAGTCAACAAGTGGGTTGAAGGCTATCTTAGAAATTATGCAGCAGGGCAGCAAAAAGCATGGGTCAGATGGTTACACTTGGGAGAGTACTTCTACAACACCACCCAACACGTGTCCATAGGCATGACACCATTCAGGGCCTTATACAGCTATGACCCACTATCTTTTGTAGAGATTGCTTTCGGTGACAGCAGGGCACCATTGGTACAGGAGTGGGTACAATAGCATTAGGACATCCTCAGAGAGCTGAAGGATCATCTACAGAGAGCACAAAACCAACAGAAGGTCCAAGCAGACAAGCACAAGGTGGACCGCACTTTTGAGGTTGGTGACTTAGTCTATCTAAGGCTCCAACCATACATGCATGCTTCTATAAAAAGAAGCGGAGCAGAGAAGCTACAACCACGTTTCTTTGGGCCCTACAGGATCAACAGGAAGATAGGGGCCGTAGCTTATGAGCTGGAACTTCCACAGGGCAGCAGGATACACGATGTCTTTCATGTGTCCTGGCTGAAGAAGGCCATCGGCCAACACATCACACCTATTGAGGTACTACCTCCTATGGACGAAGAAGGGCAACTTGTTCTGATTCCGAAAGAGATACTAGAGGTTCGAGAGAAGAGGCTCAAGAAAAGAAGCATCAGAGAGTACCTGATCAGATGGAAGGATCTACCCATTGAGGATGCCACATGGGAGAATGAACAAGTAGTCCGGGAAACAGGTTTGGAATTGCTTGAGGGCAAGCAATTTCTAGCACGGAAGACTGTAATGTCCCCCACCTCTTGATGAAGAGGTTTTGAGAGGACTTAGTGGCCTAGGCATTCCCACTAGGCCATAGTCTCACATTGAGGGGAAAATTCAACCAAACTAAGGTTATATTCTTAAGTTGACTTAATAAAAAGAGAAAAAGGAGTAAAAAGATAACTCAATGAAGAAATAGAAGCGTTGGAGGTTGAGTTAGGGTTAACTCTAGGAGTTAACTTAACTCAACAGGGAAATAGAAGAAAAGTATAAAGAGAAGGCTAGGGCGCATCTCTTATTCATTATGGATTTTGGTATTTTGCTTGTTGATGCTCTTGAGCATACAGTTTTGAGGGTTTTGATATTACAAATCCTAGTGAGTAGTTCAGTGGTGAAAGATTCCACTCACCTAGCTCCAAGCTTGGTCTCGTAAATGAAATACTCCACCCACACCATTCTACAACTATCATCTGCCCAGGAGGACTAGCAGGGATGTACCAATTGGATCAGGAGGGCCGTACCAGCTAGGGTTCTCTTGCAGGGGCGCACCAATTGTTGAGGAAGAGTTCGATCCAGCCAAAGGAAGAAGCTTGAGAGTTTTCCAGCATTAGGGTTTTGCTTGCAAGCCCTTGCTCATCAGTTTGAGGGCTTCTTGGAGGAGTTATCACGTCCCTATCATTTACTGCAGGTTGGAATGATTTCAAGAGGAAGGGTATGACTCGGAGATTCAGTAATTCTCAGATCTAGAAGGCTATAAGCTAGATATGATCTCGAGACTTCTCTCAAGTGCTTGTGGATGCTCGATCTATCATCTGGGAGAGTTTCAGACGATCCAGAGGCCCCATTTAGCTAGGTCGTACTTTTGGCCATATTTAAGGTTTCAGGAGGGCCGTACCATCTTAGGGTTTCTGCAGTATGAGGAGGAAGCTTCAGTGATTGAGCTTCATACTTCAGGAGGAGGCTTCCCTTGCCTTGATCTATCATCGAGGAGAGTTTGGCAGCATCAGGAGGTCTATATATTCAGGAGGGCTGAACCCTTGGTGTCCTTGTCTTCAGCAGGCCGTACCAACAGTCATCAGGGCCATACCAGTTGCTTGAGGGGAGGCCAAAACCCTAGTCTTGCAGTCGAGTGTTCATATTCTCTTGGCAGCCTTTGGGAGGCTTGATTTGTATCTCCGGGAGCATTTTGTATAGAACTCTATTATTGACTTGAAGCCATCTACTTCAGATCTACTTCTCTATTGTATTAGGTGCTTGCTTTCTTATAATAAAGTTCAACTATTTGCTTGTGGTTCCTATCTTGTGTAATGATGATGGTTTTCATATGATTACAATGATTCTTGTATAAATCTGTGGCTGAATAACTGAATAAACCCCAAGGCCGAAATATTCATGGCCAACCTGCCTACACAACAAATAATAATCAAATCAGTGGTTAGTTAGTGATTCCAAGCAAAAAATTGGCTTGGCATCATTGCAACTACATAGAAGCAACTATATACAATACATCTTTGGAAAGTGTATAATAGTCAGGTTGGAACACGTACCCCACCAATCATAGTTTAACTGGATATTCAAACACAATGAAAGGGGTTCAAAATTGAATACTAGACCCCAAACCTGACTCTATATGGGTCAAAGATTGCCAATCAGACCCCTAGATGGACAATTGTGCATGTAAATTATATTCTTTTGCAATATAATTGACAGAGTTTTATTTACCAAGAAAAAAACAATAACAAGGGTTTTTAAGGAGTCAACGACATGATTTATTCCTATCATTTTTGACGATGCAAATTTAAGCAAGTTTAACAACAATTGATAGACTACTCCTATTCTTTTATAATAATAATCAGCCTGGATAGACACTAAATTGACTTATGAGACCCCCTATTTGTCTAACAAGGGACCTCATTCGTGCAATAGTTTGACTACTTCTCATAGTGCATCTTAACAACATCTTTGGATTATAATCAATGGAGTTGTGGTGTAGTGGTAAATCAATCAAAGTTTACTTATGTTAGCCCAAGTTCAATTCTTAGCAAATGGTAACTATGACATTATCTCGGAAGCCTTAAAAGTGACACATCCATGGAAAATATACCAAAACAAAGAGGAATCACTATATAATTTTTTTTCCCAAACTATCATAAAATCAAAAGTGACATGTCCATGGAAAATATACCCAAAGAAAGATGAATTACGCCTTGAGTGGGCATAATGGTTAAGAACATGTATTTCCTCCTTGGAGATCACATGTTCAAATCTAAAGGGGGGTAGGGTATGTATACCTTCATAGACTTTAAGAGTCAAATCACTACGCTTAAGAGGTCCCTTATCCCACAAACAAGAGGGTCTCATACACCAATTTGATGTTTGGCTTGGTCGTGAACTTAAAAATAAATTATTATCATCATTATTATTACTATGTCATTTTTTCCCCAAAATATCATAAAACCAATGTTGATCCCACAACATCATCCTCATCCCCAAAAACTCTGATCAATTATATTATCAAACAAAACAAGCCATCATCCCCAAAAACTTTGTTTAATTATATTATAAAAAACAAGCCATCAATTTTTGAAATTAGGTTATCATTGTTGTCAACTCTCCAACTAGCATAACCCTCCCCACCTTTTCACCTTAGCTTGAACAAAGCCACTTAAACCCCACCCAACCGTTTTCCACTTTTTCACTCTTACTATTACTGTGGGGGATTGTGTAGCTACCACACCCCACCCATTGCAGGAGCAATTTTTACTCCAACATCGGGATAGGGAATGGGACTTACCACTTGCTTGATGGTGCATCCAATCAATAACCCTTAATTGACTAGACCTCTCTTTAATCCAAGCATGGAGTTCTGCTAACCATGGTTACGACAAGGGAAAACACACGAGGGCAGCCTGCCAGCCTGCCTGCTGGAGTTCATTTCAGAAAGAGGCGGAGGGATCGATGTCAGGACCTCCGGAGGGCGATCGGATGGAATTAAATCCCTTTATGCGAAGGAGGAGGAACATTAGCAGATCAACGCTTGGGTCGATGCTTCCCCTGGAACCATCTCCTCGATCAATTCGTATATTATTGCGGAATTTAACTCTGTGCGGCTTCCACTAGAACTTCTCTATAATTGTTGGGAGAGTTATAAGATGCGCAAAATAAGGCAAGAACAGCCCGGAGATGTTTAGATTTGGCAAAATGCATTAGCTTCGGGGCGCGCTAAATAGTGCAGAAGATGCAGTGAAAAGTGTCTGCAAAGATCCACTGCAAACTCGTGAAGAATTGGACTAAAGCTTAGGTTTTTTTCTGCAGCTTAAATTTTGACCGACAAAATTTGGTAAATTCCGGTGCAGTGCAAACAATTTGACTCTCGAGTTTAAGCGTGAAATTTGTCCTAAGGGATTGGTAAATTCTGGTGATAGTACAATCGGGGTTACATATACGGGAATTTGGCCTAGAGCTGGAGAAGAGAGTACACGATGGCACATTTATCGGAGAAAATGCTTTAAAAGCCTTCTTTTGTAGCTGAATGTGTAGGATTCTAGCTATTCTAAAGGAAAATATTACCCTAGCAGATTTGACTTGGTGACCTGGAACTGACAGCAATCTTGGGGACTATGCGTGCTGGGGGGAGAGAAAACAGAAGGAAACACAGTGGAAGTTTGGGGGCAGGAGGCAGACCATTCTTGTTCTTTTTAATTGAAGCGTGTACTTGTTCTAGGTTAGGAAGGAGTCACAGAAACTGGTTGCGTGACGTTAAATGGTTTGATGCTTATGAATTGTATTCATTTGTTTCACTGCAAAAACAAGCACAAGGTCTCTTCTTCTTAAATAGCGGGAAAAAATATAGGGAAGCAAGAAGTAAACAGAGAGGCCAAGGACAGACAAATGCAAAGAGATATGCTTTTACGATGATCTGAGTTGGTATACGCTTTGTTTTCGTGGTTAAACTTTGATTTATTCACTACATGAGAACGGTGAGTAGGTTCAAGCTCTGGCGATCATTAAATTGACGGCTTCATTGTCTCTACATTGTAATGAGGTGTTTGAAATAGGAGCATTGCTTGCATAATCTCGTCCTGGAATTGATAGTCATGGTTTGATGGAACTGTTTCTTCAGAGGTGAAATCTACATCAGGAGTGATGAGTAGAAAATGCTCGATTGGAGGTTGAGGAGTTCGAACGAAGTTCTGATGATTTTTGTGATCTTGTATCTGAACTGACATTGAAGAAGCAGGGCCATGTCTAATTCAAGCATGGCAAACAGTATCGAGTCTCGCTTCCATTCATTGGAGCTCATTGGCAAAGGTTCTTTCGGGGATGTCTTTAAAGGGTATGCATTTCTTTTGTTGCATTTACACCATTGGTTTTATAATATATGTATAATCCCATCGTTCTTTTCTTTTGATCTGTAGTTCTGAGAGATCATTTAGAACAGTCAAGGTACAGGTCTATATAAGATTTGGAGGGAATCAGTTAATCAAAATATGAAGATTTGTAGGCAGTGTAATCCATTCATGCCTTGTTTTGAGTTGCTGGTTACTCTTCCCACTAAGAGGATTAATAATAATATCATAGAAACACTGGTACTGTTATGGAACTTCTAGTGGGATACAATTTCACCTAGTTGTATGGTTAAATGCCAAACTTGTCTACGTGCAAAGATCTACTTTGTTTGCATGCACCTTATTGTTGGTTTGAGTTTGTATTATCAATTGCTGAGAGTAATCAAGTATTAATACATTCTTCCATACAGTGTCTTGCACTTGAAAAACTTAGGAAAGAGATATACAGGAATGAAATATTTTTAACCTTCGGAAATATACATGTTAAAAGCTTATGAAATAGACCAAAGCAATAAAATATTCATACCATTAAATAACATGACATTCATTTGAAAAGATTTTGAAACAGATCACATTTTTATCAAAGAATTGACATGCACTTTTTACTTGTGACTAACTGATAAATGGGGGATAACAATAATAACCACTCGACCAGTTAGGATCAAGTACAACCACATCCCATTCTAGTAAAATGGAGTGCAGAAAATGCACTTATTCAAATTCGATGAGATTTGTAATTGGTGACATAATTTGAAGATAAGATGAGCAACATGGCAATGGGATCTTTTGGCAAACTGTAAACTGTCCAGTCATCTAAATACACCTCCAGGAACTTATGAATGCAATATCTGAATGCTGCCACAAGTTACAACAATCATGGAAAATACAGCAAGTTCATTCTTTAATGCAAAAGGCATCACATCCTAGGCAAAGGATATCCACTTTGTTGCAGGAGTGGTATTTTTCTTGTCCTTTTCAGCTTTCTGGACTTGGTGGTAGCCTAAAAGGCCATCGATGAAGAATAGGCTTGCTTGTCTGGAACATGGTCTAGTACTTCATCACCGAACGGTGTTGAAAAATGGTAATGTAGACAGCCGTGTTGCACGGGTACCCGCACCTGGGGTTAGGGTGCCTGAACCTGTCCCGGGTTCCTCTCTCCTGTACTGGATTTGGGAATGGGTACCTCCGTCAACAACCCAAATGAACTGGGTTCTTTAGTGAAGAAACCGGTTCTTCCCAGCAATTAAGTGGGGACTTCATCTTGAAATGGGTACCTGAACCCCAATTTCAGGTTCTTTTGGGTACTTGCATCCTCCACAAAAATGAAATTTATTTTTTAATTTAGAAAAAGCCCCAAAACAGCAAGGATAGGTTAGGGACCTCCCCCAAAACCCTATCCTTCTTACCTTACATTCTCATGCACTCAAGAGCAAATTGGCCTCTCATTTTTACCATTTCATTTCCAGCAGTGACAGGAGAAACAATCCAGCAGTGAAGGGAAATAACAGTTCAGCAGTGAAGTGATTTTGATGCTCTATTTTCACTAAAAAATTGTGGACAATGATAGATAGCTTTGTTGTTCAATGTTTTTTGGATTTTCTATTTCATGTTTGGAAATGCCCTTAGGAAAAACTCAAGTTTACATATGTACTTGCCACTCGGTTTAACTTTTTGAGGATTCGAAAAGCGAGACCTATAATTGTCAATTTCAATTTGAACTTTGAATTTTCAAATGATAATGATCAAGTTCACTGTTTAATGTTGTTTGGTGTTTTTATAATCATCATATGATTGTTGATTGTTCAAAACTTGAATTAAGCAATGTGCATATTTTTTTTGTTAGTTGCTGAAATGATATTATGGCATTCTTCAATGTGCATGTTTATAAATCATAATTTTTTTTTATTAATTTTTTCATATATATTATAAAATATATGTAATATCTATACAGTGTACCCTTGACGAACCCAAGTCCCCTGTTTCAAAAAGTGTCGTCCTCATCCCCGAACAGAAGTACCCTGCAACTTAGGTATGCAGGCAACATTTAGTCCTCTAAAATCCACACAGATCCATAGCTCTTCATTAGTTTTCTTATCTTGGATCACATCAGGACTAATCCAATCTGACTATGCCACTGGAAAAATTAAGCCAGTAGTAAATATCTTCTCAATTTCTGCCTTTACCGTCTGTTTAACTCTAGGATTCAATCTGTATGGCCTCTTGTTAATAGGCTTGGCATGAGGCTTCAGTGCAATCTTCATTTCTCCCACCTCACCTTTAATCCCCTTCATCTTTGTAAAACTCCAGGGAAACAAATCTTCATATTCTCTGACCAAGGTGACAACCTCTGAAATGGTCTTCTCATCCCAGTAATCACCTATCGAGGTTATCATAGGCTTCTCCTTAATACCAATGTTCGACTTCTTCAGTTTGAGTGGTTCTTGATAGATTTTTCTGTTAGTAACTTAGTATCACCCCTTGTCTCATTCACAAATCTTTCTCTAATTTTTCCTTGAACATGAGGTGGCACAACTCCTCAAGAGTCAATACCATCTTCAGCATCATCACTTTGCTCAATCTTGTGGCAACAAAGGAGCTCTTCGGTGTTTCTTGCTTATCTTTCCCAAACTAATTGATGATATTGTGAACATACATAGGGAGGAGGCCTTATGATATTGAGATTTGGGTACCTTGGAAAGTGGTCCCCATGTGTTTATGAGTTTCTAAACACAAAGGGGGAGACTATTACCCTTGTACCTTACTTTATGATTCTAATTTCACTTTGACTTAGGAGATTTAAGTCAAAAGTGAAATAAATCACTTAAGTCATAAAGTGACAATTAATTCACAAAGTGACAATTAATTCACAAAGTGGGTGAATTAATAGACATAAAACAACTAAGGAAAGTGGGTTTCCTTAGTGAGATTTTTGGATTAGATCTTACCCATTGATTAGACTTGGCTAGATTGGATCTAGGCCATTGATCTTTTAGGGCTTGGCCAAAGGAGGCTAAAGGAGGGTATAGTGCATTTATGAGATTCATTCTTCACTTGTGAGAAGAGGAGGAGAGCAAGGGCGCACTTCTTGAGGAGATAGGGATGCACTTACATGAGGGTTTGCCCATTGAGTGAGGAGAAGGCACCATAGCTTGGAGGAGGAGCTTCCATGGAGGAGGAGGCTTACACTTGAGTGAGGGCGCATTCCATGGTTGAGGGTGCACTTGGAGGAGGAGTGGCACATTCTTTGAGGAGAGGTGCACTTCTTGCATGAGAGATTTGTGTGAGGGTGTGCGCACTTGTTGAGAGGGAGCCTTAGTGAGGAGCACTAAGGGCGCATTCAGTGGGAGGCTTTTGCTAGAGGAGAGGGCACACCAAAGCTAGGTGCGAACCACATCTTGGAGGAGGGTGCACTTTGAGAGAGAGGGCGCAAACTTCAAGGGAAAAGGCAAGGGTCACTCAAGCTTCAAGTGGGTAAAGGAAAGATCATGGCATCTCAATGGTAAAGGCAAAGGCTCAAAGACAAAGGCATTAGGATAAAGACAAAGCAAGCAAGAGGAAGAAAGGCTCACCAAGGCAAGGGGCGCCTTACTTCACAAGGCTTTTGGGGAGGTCTTCAACGAATTCCAAGGCACCAGAGAGTGGTTGCTATTGTACCAGGTTCACTTGTATATGTTCATTGTGTTGTACTTTTTGCTTTGAGGCCTTCTATATATATCTGCTCCAAATTAGTTTTCCCCATGGGGGGGGTTTTTCCAAGGTCATGTTGACCAAAAATCTATGTGTCAAATTTATGCATGCTTAGAAGTGTAGATCAACATTTTAAAGTTCAAGATCTAGAGGTAGTGTTATGTGTTTTAATGTATATTGCATGTGTTAACATTGAGTAAAGAAAACACTTACAGGGGCACCTTAAAAAAACACTTAACCATCAAATATTGAGCAGAAAGTTTGGTGACTGTTTGCTGTCCTAAAAAAAGCAAGAAAAGACAGCCACACAGTTGAAACTTAGAGCCATACTAAGGTCAAAGACAGACCTTATATGGTAGCCTCATAGGACCTCAGAAAGTCTACATGGTATCGGAGCGAATGGTGGCTTAGACTTGCTGATTTTTGAGCATTTTTGTGGGCAGTTTTGTGAGGTTTTATATCAGATCTGTTGGCTATTTTGGACAACAAGTTTACAGTCCAAAACAATGAGTAAATTTCAGATTTGAAGGTACCTCTCAGTTAGTGCCAGTTGGACAGTTCAGGGCAGATTTTGGACAACTTGTTGACAGAGTTTGTGGACAGTTGTGGGCAGATTTGTTGGGCTGATTTTTGACACTTGTGGACGACCTCTTTTTACATCTGCGTGGACAGGAGTGAGGTTGTAGTTTACGACCTCTTTTCACACCTATTTGCTAGGAGTGAGGTCGGTGTTCGCTTGCCTCTTTTCACACCTGTGTTGATAGGAGTGAGGCAACGTTCCTTTGCATTTGGAGCATCAGAGTGAACGCAGTTTGGCAGACATGTCAGTATCTCAGATGCGTGTTGAGGACAGGCTAGTCGGGGCTAGCAATTGGTCGCCTTGGAAGGCGAGGATCGTCTTTGTCTTAGAGGACCTTGAACTATGGGATATAGTTGAGGCGCATGTTCTGGTTCTTTCTGTTACTGCCCCAGTCTTGTTGGTAGATTTCAGGAAGAGGAACAACAAGGCAAAGATGACCATTTGTGATGTAGCTCAAGATCATATTATTCCCCACTTGACTGGGAAGACTTATGCATACGAGATGTGGGCATTTCTATGCAAGTTGTATGAGAGCTCTAATGAGAACCGGAAGTTGGTTCTTCATGATCGATTGAGGGGCATTCGCATGCTTGAGGATGAGTTAGTTACTTCGTTCCTTGGTAGATACACCCAGATCAGAGACGAGCTTGGAGCCGTCGGAGAGGTGGTGGTTCTCAACTCTATGGTGATGACAGCTTTGAACAACTTTACTAAACCATGGGGTCCATTCGTACGCGACATTGTTGCCAGGGAGGTTATGCCTACATGGGAGAGCATGTGGGATGACTTCGTTCAGGAGGAGACTAGACTAGTGGCAGAGGCTTCTGGACAGTAGCAACAATAGTTGGTTCCAGGTGATGAAGACCTTGCTCTTTGGACAAAGGGCAAGAAGAAGACCGACCGTGGAGGTCGGCAGGGTCTCAAGTTTGGGGCCCCACCACAGGGAGGAGAGAGTAGCAAGAGTGGGCAGAAGAGAGACATGAGCACAGTGAGATGCTTTGCTTGTGGAGAGATGGGTCACTATGCAAGACAGTGTTCCAAGAAGAAGAAGAAGCAACAAGGTTGGTTAGCAACGACATTAGAGGAGATAGAGTTCAAGGAGAAGTTTGCGAGAGAGTGTGCTTTCGTGACTACTTTGTCTGCTGTTACACCATCCAACATTATATGGGGAGACAGAGTTGATGAGGACTGATTGACTCACAACAGTGATTCTGAGGGAGATCAGACTCAGTGTCCCTGGACATCTTCAGAGTGGGTGACTGGTCCACCAAGGATAGTTTCAGTTTCAGAGCAGTCGAGCAGACAGAGAGTTGGTGCTATAGCTTCAGAGCATCAGAGGTTGATGAGGAGGAGCAACAGGGCACCACGGAGGCTTGAGCCTCACTTAGCTTCTGAGACGGGCATATCAGGTTCTGGATCCACTTCAGGTGCAAGTTACTTGGTGAGAGGCCAAGTTGATGACTCTTGGTGAGATACCAAGAGGGGGAGACTCTTGGTGAGATGCCAAGAGTAGAGACTCTTGGTGAGATGCCAGGAGGTGGAAATCCTCTGTGAGAGACCAAGGTGTAGATCTTTGGTGTGATGCCGAGATCTAGGTGATCTTGGATAGATGGAGAGATAGTTCCATTTATAGATCACGCAGATTGAGTAGATCTGTGATAGAGACTACTTTCAGTGATCAGGGTACAGCCATACTCACCGAGTATATGCCAGGAGGCAACCATGTCCACTATAGGGATGATATTGGTGGTGACGGGCACTTTCTTCGGTAAGAGGGAGTGTTGAGATTTGGGTACCTTGAAAGTGGTCCCCATGTGTTTATGAGTCTCTAAAAGTAAACACAAAGGGGGAGACTATTACCCTTGTACTTTACTTTATGAATCTAATTTCACTTTGACTTAGGAGATTTAAGTCAAAAGTGAAATATTCACTTAAGTCATAAAGTGACAATTAATTCACAAAGTGGGTGAATTAATAGACATAAAGCAACTAAGGAAAGTGGGTTTCCTTAGTGAGATTTTGGATTAGATCTCACCCATTGATTAGACTTGGCTAGATTGGATCTAGGCCATTGATCTTTTAGGGCTTGGCCAAAGGAGGCTAAAGGAGGGTATAGTGCATTTATGAGATTCATTCTTCACTTGTGAGAAGAGGAGAAGAGGAGGAGAGCAAGGGCACACTTCTTGAGGAGATAGGGGCGCACTTGCATGAAGGTTTGCCCATTGAGTGAGGAGAAGGTGCCATAGCTTGGAGGAGGAGCTTCCATGGAGGAGGAGGCTTACACTTGAGTGAGGGCGCATTCCATGGTTGAGGGCGCACTTGGAGGAGGAGTGGCGCATTCCTTGAGGAGAGGTGCAATTCTTGCATGAGAGATTTGTGTGAGGGTGTGCGCACTTGTTGAGAGGGAGCCTTAGTGAGCAGCATTAAGGGCGCATTCAGTGGGAGGCTTTTGCTAGAGGAGAGGGCGAACCAAAGCTAGGTGCGCACCACATATTGGAGGAGGGCACACTTTGAGAGAGGCTCAAAGACTCAAAGACAAAGGTAAAGGCAAAGGCTCAAAGACAAAGGCATTAGGATAAAGACAAAGCAAGCAAGAGGAAGAACGACTCACCAAGGCAAGGGGCGCCTTACTTCACAAGGCTTGTGGGGAGGTCTTCAAGGAACTCCAAGGCACCAGAGAGTGGTTGCTATTGTACGAGGTTCACTTGTATATGTTTCTCGTGTTGTACTTTTTGCTTTGAGGCCTTCTATATTTATCTGCTCCAAACTGGTTTTCCCCATGGGGGGGTTTTTCTAAGGTCATGTTGACCAAAAATCTRTGTGTCAAATTTATGCATGCTTAGAAGTGTAGATCAACATTTTAAAGTTCAAGATCTAGAGGTAGTGTTATGTGTTTTAATGTATATTGCATGTGCTAACATTGAGTAAAGAAAACACTTGCAAGGGCACCTTAAAAGAGCACTTAACCATCAAATATTGAGCAGAAAGTTTGGTGACAGTTTGCTGTCCTAAAAACAACAAGAAAAGATAGCGACACAGTTGAAACTTAGAGCCATACTAAGGTCAGGGACATACCTTAGATGGCAGCCTCATAGGACCTCAGAAAGTCTACACTTGATAGATTTTTCTGTTAGTAACTTAGTATCACCCCTTGTCTCATTCACAATTCTTTCTCTAATTTTTCCTTGAACATGAGGTGGCACAACTCCTCAATACCATCTTCAACATCATCACTTTGCTCAATCTTGTGGCAACAAAGGAGCTCTTCGGTGTTTCTTGCTCATCTTTCCCAAACTAAATGATGGTATTGTGAACATACATAGGGAGGAGGCCTCCCCAAAGAACTGAAAACAAAAACTTCTCAATACTTCTAAGTGCAACAGTGATCTCCGGAGTTTTATCAATGTAGGAAAAGGTGACGCAAAATATATAGGGGCACCACATTCCAGTCTCTTGTGGGTACTAGGCTCTAGGGATTGACCCAAAATAGTCATGAACCTAACATTGCTGAGGGCATCCTTTCCTTGTCCACTTCCTTATGCAATTTTCCACATTGATATTAGGATCAATTTGCCGTTGATAAAGCTTTGAGATCTCAATTTGCTCACTGCCACCTTCTGATAGATATTGGATTTCAAATTTAAGTGGGGTCAAGACTCTGTACCTCATTGCAAACTGTACTTCTTTCACATATGTTCAAATTTTCCTTGTTCAAGCTAGAGTTGCCTTCAAATGAACATCTAAAGATGGATTCAACTTATCTTCTTCAAGTTTCTATTTCATTTGGTCCAAAAGGACTTCAATATCTCCTGTTCCGTCGTACACAGGAGGGTATCTCAACTTTGCACCAATCCATTTGATTGCTCATATGTTGGTGCAACGTCTAGAATATAACTCATGGTTATGTTCTTGCTAGTTATGCAATGCCTCTTTCGAGTTAGTATCAAATGAACAAATGCTTCTCCAACAGATAGGACCATTGGCAATAGGGTTAACATAATCATCTCTCATCCCGATGGTTAGAGTATAAATTTGGTCTACCATGAACCCTTCAAAAGCATCATCCTCCGTGTATGGATCTAGAGGCTATACCACTCTAATCCCTTTTATTTCAAATGGCATCTTCCCCTTCATTAGATTAATAATGGCATCATTGTGAAATGGTCTTTCTTTTCCTAGGAGTGCAGGATATTGAGATGATGGTGTAAGCTTTAGTTGAGGCCAAGATTGACCTCACATTGTAATCATTATTCTTGTGTTTCTATATTTGTCTTAAAGTTGGCCTAGTCAGTTCTCATTTATTTTATCCCTAGGTGGTTAAGGCCAACCTAGTCATTGTAGTGGGTCCATAATCCCTCTTTGGGAAGACACTCATTTGTAGTATTTTGTTGATCATCTTGATCACTTATACAAGTGACTTATTTTTTAGCCTACGGGCACTATATCAAGTGTTGCGCTCACCTTTTGATGGTTATTGTTGTGAATCTCTCTTCAAGCACAATTATGGTTATGGCTATGATTCTCTCTCTCTCTACAATGCACTTATGCACTTTTGTCTTGTGCATGCTGGTTCATCTTCAATTGTGCAGATTTAGGGTTTGTTGGATTATGGATTTGCTGGTTGGTTCCATTTGATCCTCTCTTTCTCGTGGATCTTGTTAAGTTTTGATGGTTAAGCTGATGCATGTAGTTTATTTCATTTTAGCATGAACTGAACCATAAACAAAGACTGCAACAACACAATAACACTAGCTGCAGTGAACTAAGATCACAAGAAGAATAACCATGCACAAGAACACAAGAGTTTATCCTGGGAAAAACCCTTCTCAATCAAGGGAAAAAACCCAACAATCCTTTGCTATACTGCCAAGAGAAGATCCACCATCCACCACCAAACCTAGCACACAAAAGGGTGCTGCTATGACTGAGAAAGCTAGATCCTAGAGAAGTGCGAATTGCAGTCTGTTAATTTTCAAGCATAAACATAGATAGAAGATAATAATAGTGTTCTTTCCATCTTTAAATGATAAACAAAAACAAAAGAATCATAGGAAGCTCACTCATTCACAGAGACACAAATATTTATCTTGGGAAACCCTCAAGGGGAAGAAAACCCAGCAAACTTCTGTGATATATTGATCAGTCAATCAAGTACAATAAATTTACAAGGCAATAGCACTAAGTCTCCATTACAAATCTGCCCTCAAACCTGTAGCTATTGCTGTTCAAAAAAAAAAAATGCTCTTAAGGCTGACTCAAATCTGCCCTTTAGTTGCTGTCCAGAACAACCTTTAATTACTGTCCAAAACAGAAATATCAGCAGCTACAAAAGTGCCTCTGTTGCTGCTCAGAATAGAGAAATCAGCTGCTACAGAAGTGCCTCTGTTGTTCCCTTGCTTCCTCAGAAAATACTAAGCCACTCCTTCAGAAAATACTAAGTTGCTCAGAATATGTCTAGGCTGCTCCCTCAGAATGGCTTAGTTGCTGCTCAGAATATGTTTAGGCTGCTCCCTCAGAATGGCTTAGCTGCTGCCCAGAGTATGTCTAGGCTGCTCCCTCAGAATGTGTAACACCCGAAGGCCGAGCCCTTGCTGAATTGTAATTATGTTTATATGCTGGTGAGCTGAGTGGTTATAAGCTGAGAGACTTATGTGTTTATTAGGTTGGTGAGCCAGATGCTAAGGCCAATGAGCCTGATTTTGTATATGTAAATACTCGCATCATTAATAAAATTACACTGCTGCATGTAAACCGACCACGAAGAAGAGTTATGGGGGACTAAACTCCACTAGGTAGGATATGGGAGGGGGCCAAGTTTCTAGGCGTAGGGGCTAAGCTAGAGGGCTTACCTCTAAGGGAATAATATTTTATTATTATTTCCCAAAGGCTATGGTTGACATAAGCCGTGTTGTCCTAAGTTCCTGGGAAAAAGGGAACGAGTGCTAAGTGGAACTCATGCGGCTTCAGGAAGACATGTGTCAACCTGGGCACATGCAATTTATAGAGGGGAAAGCCAGCTCGTTGGGGGTTCGCTTCCCACTCTGGCATTGTTTCCATCCTTGCGTCTGGACCAGTTTCGAGTTTCCTCACGACCCTTACGATTCTCTGGAAGTTTGTCACCTTCTCGATTGACCAGGGATTCACGCATTGAACCAGTTATCCATCATCATCGCCTCTGTATCTAGTACACACCTTTGGAATCCTGCAGTCATACTTGAGTTATCCCGTGTGTCTTCTGTGAAGCCCGACGCAATTGTATTCGCCTGAGTCGTGCTGTGTCTCAGCATTTGGCTGTTGCCATTTTCGGTGTCCATACCCGTTTTCTGTTGCTGCCGTCACTTGTGTGTAGCTGAATGCTGTTGCTTGTTGCTTAGGAGCTGAATTGAAGAAGTAAGTTGTCAGGCCTGTGAGCAACTCTCCCAGGTGAGAGAGTTTGTTGGGAAGTGAGTTCTCCTGGAAGGGAGTCTCGTAGCAGCTACAGTACTCTGAGACTTCTAGTCCAGCCTGTTGCTGAAGCCCAAGGTAAGGGAGGTGTAGTAGCTGATGGACTTGTATTAGTGAAGGTGTACCCTCCCGGGGTGGAGCAGGTGTGTGGGGAATGAGGGTCTGTGGGTTGTGGGCGTAAGTGGCTCCTGGGATAAAAGATCCTTCCTATTGTTCTGTGCAACTTCCTTGTTGTCCTTGCCAAGCCTAGAATTCCCTTGCCCGATGGAGTTTAGTCCCAACTCGGGGGTGACCCATTGCTGAGCGTGATGAGCAGCGTGGTCTAAGGCTGGGAGGTTCATGGAAGGTCTGCACGCAGTTAGTGGTCATCTATTAAAAGAGAAGTACCAATTTTGTGTTCGTTGTTTGATGTGTATTTGTATTTGCATTATAATTAATGAGTAATGCCTGTATATATATATGTTGCATGTATGTGTTAAATGTTGCTTCCGCATGAACATGTGTATGAGTAGAGTATTGATGTCTGTTTAATTGCATTATATATATATATATATATATATATATATATATATATAAGTATGAATACCAAATGTTATCTCTATCTTCCGGTTAAGTTTCATATGTGATTATTTCCGCAAAGTTACTTGGTGGCATGGCTTGGCCTGCTGTTTAAGGTCGAGAATGTCACAGAAACGATATTAGAGCAGTAAAGGCAAGGTTAAGGTTGTTTGGGTAGTGTTACCTGGCAAGGGTTGGTGGTCGGGGACGTTACAAATTGGTATCAGAGCCATGGTTTCGACACTGAGCCTGGATGGGCCATGTTAGTGGTTAACGAGACAAAGATTTCAGAGTGAATTGTTGTCGAAAGGGACAAATTTCGAGGTTCAGAGCGTCCCTAGGTGCAAGGAGTGCGTCAATAGAGTCTTTGACTCAAAAAGCTCAAGAGAAATAGCTTGAGTTTTCTCGTGAAGGGACACGAAGATCTATTGCAAGGAGTGCACAGATTCGAAAGTCAACTAAGTGTCAAAGCAACCCTCTAAGGAGAAAGGGGTTCGAGAAACAAAGCTCAGGAGAGATAGGGGGAAGAAATATTCAAAGGGGGAGAAACTCTCAAGGTTTAACGAGTTAACGGCTAGGATTTCTTCAGGAGGAAACGGAGTCACCCCAGACCGTCAGATTTGGAAAAGTTGCGAGGCGATTAGCCGTGAGTTTCTTTGGAAATCTGTGGAGTAACGAAGTTCGTCTGTGCCGTTGATTTGAGAAAGAGGATACGTGGCGAAAATCCATGGAATTTGGGTGAAATCATTTTAGGAGAAAATAAGTGTGGAGAGGTTGAAACTCCCGAAGCCCGAAGAGCCGAAGTGAATTGCAACTGTCGATCTGTGGGAGACACGCGTCGACATATCGTCGACTTCGGGTGAAAGCACTCCGGGAGAAAGCGAGTGTGGAGAGGTTGAAACTTCCAAAGCCCGAAGAGCCGAAGTGATTTGTAGCCGTCGATCTGTGGTAGACATGCGTCGACAGATCGTCGACTTCGGGTGAAAGCACTCTGGGAGAAAGCGAGTGTGGAGAGGCTGAAACTCTCGAAGCCGAAGAGTCGAAGTAATTTATAGTCGTCGATTGGCGGGAGACACGTGTCATCAGATCGCGTACTTTGGAAGTGGGGAGAAAGCAACGCGGAGCGCCACGTGGCAGGACACACGAAGCTAACACGTGGTCCAATCAAGCGGGTGACACAAGGTAGTTAAACTGGGCGAAGAAGTTAGTTGGATCGTGCTTGCATTAACTTTGATCACGATCTATCAAGATCGATGGACGGGAGGAATTGCGGAGATCGAAGTTGCGTGACAGATAATTCTACAAGGCGGTCTCGTAAACCAAACCACGGTTCCCCAGAAGGGGTACGTGTCAGCGTGGGGACAAATGCAGAACGATTGGCTGGTTACTCCAAAACCGCCAAGCCCTGCCCCCGCAATTTGAAAAGTACTAAAGTTGATGTGATGTTTTCGACATTTATTAGTTCAAGCACGGAAACTGTGGGCCCCAATAGACGCGTGGCGCCAGATTGTGAACTCCAGTGTCTTGACACTCCGGAAGAAGTGGTGCATGAAGGAATGTGGACCGTAGATCCTCCGTTCTTCGCGCATTCTACAGTTCGTTGTTCTGTGATGTGGTGATGTGCGGAAAAAGGGGAACCTCCGAAGCTCCAGAGCCCGAAGTTTCAACACTTCGGATAAGCACCCAAATCATTAGCACTCGGTTCCAGCCGTGGTCACAGGAGAATCAAGGACTGAGGAAGAAGGGGCTAGTGTTGAATGGTGAATTGTTGCAGAACAGAATGGGGCTTAGAAATAGAATCGCAGGGATTCTTGATTGACGCAGACCCACTAAAAATGGAGTCTGATATTCTTTTTGTCGAATCAGATTGTCTAAGTCCTATGGAAAATTATTAAAGACTGATAGCCTGACAAAAATTTGGTTGACTGTACATTTTGTAGAGTTAACAATTGACGAAACCGAACTGAATTGTCGCATAGTGCAGAGGAATGGAGGAGACACAGGATGCTTACAGTTCGGAGAATGAAGCAAGAGGAAGGGATATCCATTTGGGAGTTGAAGGAACAAACTCCAATGGGCATGGAGAGGAGATAGATAAAGAAGGGAACATGATGAAAATCATTGAAAAGTTGCAGAAAGAGGTCCAGACTCACCTAGCAGATAACAAAAAGCTCAAAAAAGCCAGGGAGAAACAGGGAGAATTCAACATAAAGCTAATACGGAGCCTGGAAAGAATCGAAAAGAAGTTGGATAAGGAGAGTGGCTCAAGCAAAACAGGGAGTTGCGGGACCCCTGAGAAGAAAGGAAGATCAAGGAGCGTTAGCAGGTATCATCGTCACTCCCCGAAACATTCCAATAAGAGAGCACACAACAATTCAAGTCCATCTCCTACCAGAAAGCATAGGAAATCGGAAGTGGATGAATTGAAGGGTGAAATGAATAAAATCAAGCCTCCTACTTTTGATGGAGAACACAAGAAAGATGAAGATGTCGAGACATGGCTGCTGGGCATGAGGAAATATTTCCAACTTCAGAACTATTCTTCTCATGTAGAGGGAAGAATTGCCATTTACCAACTTAAAGGAAAGGCATCCATATGGTGGGATCAACTTGTGCAAGTACAACACGTCAGAGATGTGAATGTTACATGGAGGGAATTCAAGAGACATTTTGAAAAGAAGTACTTAACTAAGAGGTATTATGACAAGAAAATGAAAGAGTTCTTCAAACTCAAGCTGGGAAGTATGTCCATTGATGAGTATGAAAGAAGATTCTTGGAGTTGTTGAAATATGTCCCCTTCATCAAGGACGAGACAGTTAAGATTCAAAGGTATCTGAGTGGGCTGCCATCTTTCATCAGTGACAAGATCCAGTATGATAACCCGAAAACTATGGAAGAAACTATAAGGAGAGAAAAATGCTTATATGATCAACAAAAAGAAAAGCCTACTTTCCAAAAAGCTTGGGAAGACAAGAAGAAGTTTAAGAGGGAGCAGAGGCAGAAGGGAAACAAACCACCATTTTTCAGGAATAGCCCTCAAGGACAGTCGGGTTTTAGAGAGCCCAAGAAGGCTGAAGTAGGTGGGCAAATGCCAAGACAACCACCCATGGAATGTTGGGGTTGTAAAGGAAATCATAGGTACAGAGATTGCCTCCACATAAATGACAAAGTGAGAGTTGTCCATAATGTTCAACAGGCAGAAACAATGGAGGACATGGGCAGAAGTGTACCAAGGATCTACGCAGCCCTGGACAACAAGCAAGCAAAATATCGGTCACATATGATTGAAGTGGAAGGTATGATCAACAAACAAACCATTACTATTTTAATTGATTCAGGAGCTAGTCATAGTTATATAGATCCTAGAATGGTGGAAAGTTTGCATTTGTCAAGAGGCAAGCATGTAAAATCTTGGTTAGTGCAGCTAGCTACAGGAGCCAAGAGAAAGGTTGTTGAGTTGGTTAAGTCCTGTCCAGTGGACATGAATAGACTGAGCACAAGGGCTGAATTGAACATCTTATCTTTAGGTTCCCATGATTGTCTAATTGGGATGGATTGGTTGGACCAACACCATGCCATCTTAGACTGTTGTAACAAGGCATTCACTTGCCTGGATGAGGAAGGAAACCCAAGGAAAGTGCAGGGAATCCCAAGGGTAGTTACTGTCAGAGAAATCTCAACAATGCAGTTGAAGAAGTGTTACAGGAAGGGTTGCCAAATATTTGCAGCTCATATGGAAGAAGCACCTAAGGATAAGGTGTCAAATATTGAAAACCATGCAGTATTAAAAGATGTTGAAGATGTATTCGAGGAGGTACCCGGACTACCCTCGAAGAGAGATATTGATTTCTCTATAAACCTAATGCCTGGAGCAACTCCAGTGTCAAAAACTCCTTACAGAATGAGTACACCAGAGCTGAAAGAACTGCAATTGCAGCTTGAAGAACTTCTGAAGAAGGGGTATATATGCCCAAGTGTGTCACCTTGGGGTGCCTCGGTCTTATTCGTGAAGAAGAAAGATGGGACATTGAGATTGTGCATCGATTTCAGACAGTTGAACAAAGTGACTATTAAGAACAAATATCCTTTGCCAAGGATCGATGATCTCTTTGATCAGTTGAAGGATGACAAGATATTTTCAAAAATAGATCTCAGGTCAGGGTACCACTAGGTAAGGATAAAGGATGAAGACATCAACAAGACCGCCTTCAGAACAAGGTATGGTCATTATGAATTCACAGTGGTGCCATTTGGGTTATCAAATGCACCCGCTGTTTTCATGTGCCTAATGAATGGTTTGTTCAGAAAATATCTAGACAAGTTTGTCATAGTCTTTTTGGATGACATCCTGGTGTATTCCAAGTTGGAGGAAGAGCATGAACATCATCTGAGGATGGTGTTGCAGGTGCTAAGAGAGCATCAACTGTATGCCAAATTGAGCAAGTGCTCATTTTATCAAAAGCAGATCCATTATTTGGGACATCATTTCAAAGGATAGGATAGCCGTGGATCCTGAGAAGATAGAAGCCATCAGAGAATAGTTAGCACCGAAGAATGTGACAAAAGTCAAATCCTTTATGGGTCTAGCTGGCTATTACAAAAGGTTCATTGCAGGGTTCTCAAGGATAGCTCACCCCATCACTTCCTTGTAAAGGAAGGAGGAGAAGAAATTTCAATGGACAGAAGAATGTGAGAGAAGCTTCCAGCAATTAAAACAACTGTTAACTAGTGCTCCAATCCTGAGGATTGCAGATTCGAATGAAGATTTTGTAGTGTGTACAGACGCATGCAAAGAAGGACTAGGAGTCCTCAGTCCGAATGGGTTTGTGGTATGCTATGAATCCAGAAAGCTGAAGGATCATGAAAAGAACTATGCAACTCATGATTTGGAGTTGGCAGCCATATTGCACGCCTTGAAGAAATGGAGGCACTACCTCATGGGAAGGAGGTTTGAACCGAGGACAGACCATAACGATCTGAAGTATTTGTTTGATCAACCAACCTCTAATGCTAGGCAGAGTAGATGGTTGGAATTCCTTTGTGAGTACGACTTTGATATCAACCATATCAAAGGAAAGGAGAACAAAGTGGCTGATGCACTCAGCAAAAGAGTGCATGAACTACATGCTACGACCATTAGCATGTATCAAACTGATATTAAAGGCAGAATTTCGGAAGCTGCAAATGCAGATTTGCAGTACATGGAATTGGTGGCAAAGCTACATCAAGGTAAGATGCTACAGAAAGTGGAAGATTATAAATTGGAAGCTGATGGAACACTCTTGTACAAAAACAAAATTTATGTACCTAATTCCCAGGAGTTGAGAATTATGATCTTGAAAGAAATGCATAATGTGCCTTATGCTGGGCACCCTGGATATTAGAAAACAGTGGCAACAGTCAAGAGCCATTACTTTTGGCCAGGCATGAAGAAGGAAATTGTAGAGTACATAGCTAAATGCTTAGAATGTCAAAGGGTCAAGGCTGAGCATAGGCACCCAACTGGGTTGCTACAACGATTGCCCATTCTTGAGTGGAAGTGGGAAGTGGTGACAATGGATTTCATCACAGGATTGCCCAGAACTGGCAAGCAGCATGATTTCATCATGATGGTGGTGGATAAGCTTACAAAAGCTGCCCATTTTATTCCATTGAAAACTACTCACAAGGCAGCTAATGTTGCTGATATCTATATGAAGGAAGTAGCACGATTGCACGATATTCCCAAGACAATTGTGTCTGACAGAGACTCGAACTTCACCTCAAAGTTCTGGAAAGGGTTATTCAAAGGGTTCAGAACGAATCTGAACTTCAACACAACCTATCATCCTGAGTCTGATGGGCAAACAGAAAGGGTGAACCAAATGATAGAAGACATGCTATGGATGTATGTGATGGACAAACCATCTAAATGGGAAGGCTACCTACACTTGGTAGAATTTACCTACAACAATGGGTATCGAGCATCACTGAAGATGAGCCCGTTTGAAGCACTTTATGGTAGAAAGTGCAACACCCCAGTAAGATGGGATAACCCAGCTGATAGGGCAGTGGTTGGGCCAGAGTTGCTCAAGGAAATGGAAGAGCAAATGTTGAAGATTAAGCAGAATTTGAAGGCTGCCCAAGACAGGCAGAAAAGTTATGTTGATAAGAATAGAACCCACAGGGAGTTTAAAGTGGGTGATCATGTTTTCTTGAAAGTGAAAGCCAATAGAAGTTCCCTGAAGCTGGGAAACTGTTCCAAGTTGGCAGCCAGATATTGTGGGCCATTTGAAATCCTAGAAAGGATTGGACCAGTTGCATATATGCTTGCATTGCCTATATCCATGACTGTACATAATGTGTTTCATGTCTCATTGCTTAAAAAATATATACCTGATGCTAATCATGTTATTGATTGGAATGTGATTCAGGTGGAGCAAGAAGGCGTTTTGCAGGTGCATCCGATGCGTATACTGGACCGTTAAAGCAAGCAGCTCCGGAATCGAGCCATAGGGCTTGTAAAAGTCCAGTGGACTTGGTACGTCCTAAGGACGCAACATGGGAGCACGTAGATGCTATGCGGGCAGAGTACTCACATCTTTTTGAAGATTTTGGAAATCTTGCTGTCGTTGTGTAAATAAGTTGCCTTGAGGACAGTGCAAAAATAAGGGGTGGGGATTGTAACGGAGGTACAGTACTCTGAGTACCCTCCTGGGGTGGAGCAGGCGTGTGGGGAATGAGGGTCTGTGGGTTGTGTGCGTAAGTGGCTCATGGGATAAAAGATCCTTCGTATTGTTCTGTGCAACTTCCTTGTTGTCCTTGCTAAGCCTAGAGTTCCCTTGCCCGATGGAGTTTAGTCCCAGCTCGGGGGTGACCCATTTTTGAGCGTGATGAGCACCGTGGTCTAAGGCTGAGAGGTTCATGGAAGGTTTGCACGCAGTTAGTGGTGATCTATTAAAAGACAAGTACCAATTATGTGTTCGCTGTATGCTGTGTATTTGTATTTGCATTATAATTAATGAGTAATGCCTGTATATATATATGTTGCATGTATGTGTTAAATGTCGCTTCCGCATGAACATGTGTATGAGTAGATTATTGACGTCTGTTTAGTTGCATTAGATAGATATATATTTATAAGTATGAATACCAGATGTTATCTCTATCTTCCGGTTAAGTTTTATATGTGATTATTTCTGCAAAATTACTTGGTGGCATGGCCTGGCCTGCTGTTTAAGGTCAGGAATGTCACAGAAACGGTATCAGAGCAGTAAAGGCAAGGTGAAGGTTGTTTGGGTAGCGTTACTCGGCAGGGGTCGGTGGCCGAGGACGTTACATAATGGCTTAGCTACTGCCCCAGAATTGTGATAATCTCCTTCTATTTGCTGCCCCAGAACTGATATATAAACCTGCTACACTTCCTAGTTGCTACTCGGAACTGATATATAAACCTGATATATCAAACTGATATCTAGAAGAGGTTGCCTCCCTCTGTTTATATAGCAAGGAGTCTAGGATAGGAGTCTTGAGGTTAGGGTCACCTTTTAGGTTAGGATAGATGCTAGGAAAGGAGGTCGACTTAGCTAGGTGATCGACTTACTTTTAGAGGAGGGTTGTTTAGGAAGGGACAACTGGCAAGGGGGCAGCTTAAGGACAACCGGCAAGGGGGATGATGACAACTGGAAAGGGGGCAGCTTGAAGAGCTGCTAGAGGAATATCCTCTGCAACTGCTCTAAATTTTAACACTCCCCCTCAACAAAGAGGGTATTCTTCAAGCATCCATATCAATACAGTTCTTTTTAGTCATTGTACATAATCATTGACTTGTTGACATCCAGAAGATCAATATATCACAAGAAGTTTCGTAACCTTAAAATAAAGGTTGGGATCAACTGCACTCTTGGAAAAATCCAAGCTTTGAAGATCACTGTTGATTCTCGCATATCAGGCTCTTGGTGCCTGTTTCAGCCCATATAGTGCTTTCTTTAATTTGCCCACATATGATTCCTTTCTTTGAACCACGAAACCCTCTGGCTGTACTGTATATACTTCTTCCTCAACTTGACCATTTAGAAATGCAGTCTTTACATCCATCTGGTGAAGTTTCCAACCCAAAACTGAAGTGAAGGATATGATGGTCCTGATGGAAGTATACCTTGCAACAGGTGCAAATGTTTCATCATAGTCAATACCTTCCTTTTGAGAAAAACCACGCCCCACAAATCTCTCTATGTATTTCTCAATACTTCCATCAGCTACATGCTTGATTTTGAACAACCACTTGGAAGTAACCATAGATTTTCCTTCCAGTCTTGGTACTACTTCCCATACATCATTTTTCATGATGGATTGATATTCTTCCACCATGGCTTCTTTCCATGCTTGCTGAACCAACATCTGTTAAATTTGGCAGCATAGGGGATATCCTCTCAGATTTCGAGACAAAATCTTTTGTAGAGCAGGTCGAGCTCGGGGATGAAAATTGTTACAAGATAGACGGAGTAGGCTCTATCTCCTTCAGATTGGAATATGGGGCTAGACTTCATGTTGATGAAGTATTATATGTTCCAGGGCTCAAGAAGAATCTACTATCAGTTGCAACCCTTGAGGACAAGGGATATTGGGTGATCTTCAAGGACAGGAAGGCACTACTATGGGCTAAAGGTAGCCACTTAAGTACAACAGAACCCATTGGAACTCGCAGTGGAGGACTGTACGTCGTGTTAGGACAGTCAGTTCAGGCATTGGCTCATGATGCGACTAGCTCCAGCGAGTTGTGGCATAGAAGACTTGGACATCTTCATTACAAAGCTCTTCCAGATCTACAGAACATGGTATGTGGCATGCCCTCTATTTCTCTTAGTAAAAATGAAATTTGTAAGGGATGCATGCTAGGTAAAAATATAAAGAAAGCATTTCCTAGTAGTGACAACAGAGCTCAGGGCATCTTAGATCTGGTTCATTCTGATGTATGTGGTCCCATGTCATCTCCCTCACTGAGTGGTTGTTTGTATTATGTCATTTTTATCGATGATTACTGAAGAAAATGTTGGATATATTTTCTTAAAGCTAAAAGTGACACATTTGATAAATTCAAAGAATATAAAGCCTTTATTGAAAAGCAGACAGGGAAACACATCAGAATCTTTAGAACAGACAATCAAGGAGAGTTTGAATCTCTTTAGTTTGAGGATTTCTGCAAGTCAGTAGGAATCAAGAGACAGTGGACCGTGCCATATAACCCTCAGCAAAATGGTGTTGCTGAGAGGAAAAACAAGACTATTTGTGAGGCAACGAAAGCAATGATGTTTGACCAGGATCTACCAAATTCTTTATGGGCAGAAGCTACCTCCACTGCCGTGTATATTCAGAACAGGTGTCCTCATGCTATTTTGAAGGCCAAGACTCTTGAAGAAGTCTTCTTAAGGATCAAACCTGAAGTAGGGCATCTAAGGATATTTGGATGTCCTGTGTATATTCATGTCCCTAAGGAAAAGAGGACAAAGATGGAACCCTCAGGCAAGAAAGGGGTGTTTGTGGGGTACAGTGAGAACTCCAAGGCTTATAGGATTTGTGTACCAGGTCAGAGGCAAATAGAGGTAAGCAGAGATGTGACTTTCCATGAGGAAGCCGCATTTAAGAAATCCAGAGAGCTTCAACAGGATTCAAAAGCAGTTCAACCAACTTCACCCTCTTCTGAAAATGAAGAGTCAGATGATCAGAAGGAGGAACCTCGTGAAGGGCCAAGTAATGAGCCCCTAGAACCCGCTGAAGTGTTAGAAAGAACTCTTGAAGAACCTCCAGCCAAAAGGAAGCCAGGGTGGCTTAAATAAATAGTGCGGGAAGCAGAAAGGATAACTGCTCCCAAAGGAACTTTCAGGGAAAGGAAGAGGCCTCATAGGTTTGGAGGCTATGTTGCACTGATGAACAACATTAGTGATGCTGAACCTTCTTCATTTGAAGAAGAAGATAAATTACAAGTATGGAAGGATGCCATGCTTGAGGAATATAGGTCTATTATAAATAACAATGTTTGGTACATTGTGCCAAGGCCGAAAGACAAATCAATGGTTTCTTCAAAATGGATCTATAAGATCAAACATGCAGCTGATGGAAGTGTGGAAAAGTTCAAAGCAAGATTTGTAGCCAGAGGCCTCACTCAGAAAGAAGGAATTGACTACGAAGAGACTTTTTCTCCTGTAGCCAGGTATACCTCCATTCGAGCTATTATTTCTTTAGCTTTCGTACTTGGTTGGAAGCTACATCAGATGGATGTAAAAACAACATTCTTGAATGGAAAGATTGAACATGAGGTCTTTGTGGAACAACCAGATGGTTTTATACTGCATAACAAAGGCACTCATGTATGCAAGCTAAGGAAGGCCTTGTATGGTCTTAAGCAAGCTCCCAGAGTTTGGTATGACAGGATTGATGGCTTTCTTAAAAGCCCGGGCTTTCAGAAAAGTGATGTTGATGCAAATCTATACTTCAAGGTAAGAGGTAACCAACCTGTTATACTAATCCTGTATGTTGATGATCTCTTTCTAACATGAGATGAAGGGCTAATACCCTGGTGTAGGAGGGAGCTAACCTCAGAATTCGAGATGAAAGACTTAGGCTTGATGCATTACTTCCTAGGATTGGAAGTGTGGCAAAGACAAGGCGAGATATTTCTGGCACAAGGAAAATACACAGTGGATGTACTAAAGAGGTTTGGTATGA
>ML777434.1:419574-436638 GCA_009831015.1 Picea engelmannii | reverse complement strand
ATTTAAAGTTCACTTTACCACTTATAAAGTGACTTTATGAAAAAGACCCACTTTTAAGTTGTGGACCACATTCCTAGGTAAAAGTTTAAAAACCCATAGGAACCACTTGTCCAAGGTACAAATCTTCATTAAAATTCAACACGACACACCCATCACATGGGCCCTCTCACAGATTGACTCAACTCAGTCCAGAGGAGAACGACCCGGAGAATGTCAGACGACGCTGCAATCATCAACACTCCCTCTCAGCTAGGGAGGCATTCTCCACCAGGCCAAGTCTCTCACGGAATTACTTGAACTTCGCCCTGGCAAGCGGTTTGGTGAAGACATCTGCAACCTGCTCCTGTGTAGAAAGGCACTGCACATGTACTACTTTCCTCTGCACCATATCTCAACGTGTTTCGATTTATCGTTAAACACAGACTTCCACACATAACACTATGTACTCTGCTTCTATGGTACTCAAGGTCACAAAGCTCTTGTTTCTTGCTGCACCAGAAAACCATGGCAGATCCCAAAGTAAAACAACAACTGGATGTGCTCTTCCGGTCCACTGTGCTCCCTGCCCAGTCTGCATCGAAATATCCTTGTAATCTCATGTCTACATCGGAGGCATATCTCAGGTCATAACCAACCGTGCCTCGGAAATATCTCAACACATACTTCGCTGCTATCCAGTGTGTCTGTCTCGGCTGACTCATGAACTGGCTGAGTACATTCACTGCATAGCATATATTAGGTCTGGTGTTAACCAGATACATCAATGATCCAATCAACTGTCGGTAAGGATGTGGATCAATCTCGCCTGAATCAATAGAAGCCTCGTTTCATTTTCTTCAGATCCATCACCATTGGTGTAGTCCATCATCTCGAATCTCTTCAATATCTTGACTGTGTATTTTCCCTTGACACAGGAGAATCTCATCAGTTCTCTGCCATACTTCTAGTCCAAGAAGTAGTGCATCATACCCAGGTCCTTCATCTCAAATTCAGAAGCCAATGCACGCTTGCATTCATCAATAAGGCTTTCTGAATCGGTGAGGAATAAGTCATCACATATAGGATTGAAATCGGGCACTCGTCACCAACAATGCTGTACTATAGGTTTGGATCAACAACACTCTTGCTGAAGCCCAAACTCATCAAGTCTCCATCAATCTTCTCATACCATGCACGAGGTGCCTGTTTTAGTCCATACAGGGCTTTCTTCAAATTGCATACATGAGACTCCTTCTCATGTGTCACAAATCCATGTGGCTGCTCAATGTAAACTTCTTCCTCAATCTCACCATTGAGAAAGGCTTGTCCTTACATCCATCAGATGTAGTCTCCAACCCATGGATGCTGCAAGATCAATAATCGTACAGATGGAAGTGTATTTGGGCAACATGAGCAAATGTCTCCTCATAATCTATTCCCTCCACCTGAGAGAATCTTCTAGCCACAAATCTCGCTTTGTACTTCTCGACATTTCCATCAGTTGCATGTTTGATCTTATAGATCCACTTAGAAGTCACTACAGGCTTCCCTTTCGGTCTCAGAACAATATCCCACACATCATTCTTCATAATGGACTGATACTCTTCTGTCATGGCATCTTGCCAGACTAGTTGACCTGCTGCTTCTCCATGATAAGAAGGTTCAACATCAATGATGTGGCTCATAGTTGAACATTACTCGAAAATCTTTGTGGTCTCTTGCTCTCTCGGAATGTATCACGAGGAGCTGCATGTTCCACTGCCTCTAGCAGAGTCTGTTGAGCCCATGTAGGCCTCTCCGGCCTACTACCATGTGTCTGGGAATCATCAACTGGAGCTACAGGATCAACTTGATCAACTGGATCAATAACTGTCTCCCTTTGAACTGCTGAAGGGGGAGAAGGTATTGTCTCTTCCTTTTTCTCAAATATGTTGACTTCCTCTCGGTCAAGTAACTCTCTTTGAAGTCAGAAGGATACACATCTCATGTCTTCTCAGATCCTCTACTGCCTCTACAGTACTATGCTGGCCTCCCGTACTAGGATAATAACCAAGATGACCTCCCATAGGGATAACAATAAAAATGGCCTCCTGCACTTGGGATAATAGCCAACCAACACAAATGGGCTCCCGTACCAGGGATAATAGCCCTTCAATAATGAAATAAGAAATCTGGCCTCCCGTAGGGATAACAACCAACATGGCGTCCTGTACCAGGATAATAACCAAGATGGCCTCTCGAAGGGATAACAACCAAAATGGCCTCCAGTACTAGAATAATAACCAGGATGGCCTCCCGAAGGGATAATGACCAACCAAACAAAAAATTTGGACTCCCGCACTAGGGATAATGGTCCAAGTCATGAGGGCTCCCACACTAGGGATAATACCCTTCATCATCAAAAGCAAGCTACTACAGAGTAATGATAAAATCAATTAAGAAAAGTAGTACAAGACTTACCTTAGTCTGCAATCATGCTCAATCTTGCTTTTGGTCTTTCCGAGAAGATTGAGGTAGAGAAGAACTCTTCGTCATTCTTGCTTGCATTCCTTGACTTCTTTTGGGGTGGCTAAAGGGCTTTCCTCTCTTCTCGCATAGTGACAAGGGCTTGAAACCTTGCACATCACGAGCTGCAAGTCTAGTCTCCTCACTAGAGCTTGAATAGGATGCACTTATAGCACACACTCAAAAGTCACCCCAAGGATTACTCTTGAACCAAATTTCAGAAATTTACTTCAAAACGAATGTCTTCAAACTCAGATTTAGAACTTGGCTGATATACTTCCTCAGATCTGCCCTTTTATCACAGGTCCAAATCTGCCCTTGTTTAACCTTAGAACAGGTCTGGAATTTGCTTCTGGACAGCTCCAGAACTTGCCTTTAGAAGAGGTTTATATCTAACTTGCCTGGACAAATCTGGCTTCTAACTTGCCTCGACAAACCACAGATTTTTACCTTTAACCTAGCTTCAGATCTGCCTTGGAACAGTTCTTAGCTCATCCAATGTTTTGTTGAAGATGAGCATGAAGACTTACCTTAACAAATTCCTGAAAGTCAATAAACAATACTAACTGACCTTCAAATTCGTCCCCTATATAGGTATGGAAATTGCTCTCAACAGGTCTGCAAATATGCTCCCAAACTGCTCTGACAGATCTCTGAAATTTTGTACTAAAGACATCTTTCAAAACTACAGCAAACTTACCTCAGATCAGGTTTTAAAAACTTTCCTCAGAACAGGCTTGACTTACCCTCAGAAATAGGTTTTGACTTGCCTCAGAAATCGCCTTATTTCTGCCACAGAATAGGCCTTAGATCAGCTTCAGAAATTCGGCCTTGCTGCCTCAGGTAACTCGCCTTTACAGCTCTGACTTTAACCTTAACTTGCCTCAGAACAGGCCTTAAACTTGTCTCAGAACAGGCCTCAATCTTGCCTCAAAGCAGGCCTCTAGCTTGGCCTTCCTTCCTCAAGAAATCAGTCTGTGGTCTGTGGTTTTAGGTCGTGATAGGTCTGCTGTTAGGAGCTTAAGTCTGTGATAGCCTTAGAGGCCTGCGGCCAGCCTTTTAAGCCCTCAATCAAGCCTCGGCCCAGGATCATAGACCAGCGGCCAGCTCTAAATTTTATTGCAGGGGTCCGACCCCTTTCTTATACCAGCGACAAGGGTTCTATCAGCCTTTTAACTGTCCATGACTGCCTCCTTTGATGTGCAATGATTTTCTTCAGGAACTGCTCTGATACCATGTTAAGTTTTGATGGTTAAGTTGATGCATGTAGTTTATTTCATTTTAGTATGAACTGAACCATAAACAAAGACTGCAGCAACACAATAACACTAGCTGCAGTAAACCAAGATCACAAGAAGAAAAACCATGCACAAGAACACAAGAGTTTATCCTGGGAAAACCCTTCTCAATCAAGGAAAAAAACCAAACAATCCTTTGCTATACTGCCAAGAGAAGATCCACCATCCACCACCAAACCTAGCACACAAAAGGGTGCTGCTATGACTGAGAAAGCTAGCTCCTAGAGAAGTGCGAATTGCAGTCCTCATAATTTCAGACCACAACTTCTGAAATCATGAGATGACAAGTGTGTGTGATCAACAATGGGGATCCACTCTTATTTATACAAAATTTATCACATCAAATGATGTGTCTATTGGCACAATAGGGCCGACCTGTACAACTTAATAATATAATTAATAATTACACAATATTAATTATCTCTCACATGGTGGGGCCGACTTGTACCCTTTACATCACAAATTAGGGTTACAAGTAAATCTTACTCTTAGACAATATAGCAAGGATCTCACACGTCCACTAGTGCTCAGCCACTAGGGACACATCCACCTATGCTCAGCCACATGGACGTCCTTCTCAACAGATCAACTCAACTGAGTCCACAGGAGTACCATTTGGAGAACCATCTCAAGCCAACTCAACTGAATCCATAGAAGCACAAGGCATGAGACCATCTCAAGCTGACTCAACTCAGTCCACAAGGCAAGAGACCATCTCAAGTCATCTCAACTCAGTCCAGAGGATTAGACAAGAGACCACATGCCATAACAACTTAGTCCAGAGTCTGATGCACACCCATCACATGGGCACACCCAACACATGGGCACACATTGTCTCAACTCAGTCCAGAGGAGAACGACACATCCATCACATGGGCCCTCTCACAGATCGACTCAACTCAGTCCAGAGGAGAAGGACCTGGAGAATGTCACACGACGCTGCAATCATCAACAGATCTCAGCATGGTATTAGTGCAGGTGTTAAAATCTCATCCATTACTCTATTAAGTGCACCGGATCCAAAGATTTTTGGCTAGAGGCTTTGCCCTAGTGGATACGGATCTAGGGTTTTCAGATTTCTTTCTTTGTTTAAAGTTTCCTAGGATTTAAACCCTCCATCAAGGAGTCACTTCAATCACTGATATAGAGTGTTTTTGACTAGTGGCAATTGCCTATGCCCTGCTGAACCTTTTTTTTCTTGATCATCCCTTATTTCATGGTTTATTCAAGTGCTGTTTTATTGCTGGTAATTTTGTGGAGTTAAATCAGTGGCAAGAGGGCACTAATATCGATCCATCTTCACTCTATACCAGTTCTGCATTTGGAGCTTCTTTTTGTGTTAATCTTAGCCAGATAGGGTGCTGCTGTTAAGAGGCTTATCTGCTGGCTGGCTGAGACTATTTTTGACATATGTGGATGTTGATTTCGGGCTGATTTTATGCTATTTACATATTTTTCGAGAAGAGGCTGTTTTCTGGTGATTTTTCCAGAAGAGGTTGATTTTTCATGGTGATTCTATTGGCTGGAGGAGTGCACCTATATAAGGCTATTTAAGCAATATTATGCATCTACTTGCATAGGATTGGAGTGCCGTCAATTGGGTTTAGCTCGGGTGGTTGGGAGGAATGATTGTTATCCTCCCCACCCAGGTTCAATTCCTGTAAGTGACATGTTGAGCTTTTAATGAGTGTATTATTGTAATGGCTTTGAGCCCTGTTGTTGAGCGGCCTTGTGCCGTAAATATTCTAGGGTTTACTTTGGGAACCATCCTCGAAATGAGGGGAAATACTTGAGGGTTTTCCCCGGGCTTCGTAACTTGGAAAAAAATGATTGGAGTGCCTTGCGTTAGGGTTTTCTGCTATTTTATTTCAGGAATTTTTCCAGCAGTAAATCTGAGACTTTTGGCTGGTGGCATCACTGCTGTGACCTGTTTTGTGACTGTCGAAATAGGGTTTCGGACCATTTCTTTTCCTTATTTTTGCAACAGCTATCTGAAGCTATTTGCTGGTGACTAATTGAGTTTTTGTGACCGCGAAACCAGGGCTTTAGATCACCTTTCTTTGCAGCTGATCTGATGATCTGAAGATTGTTGTCTAGTGGCATTGCTCTAAGCACCGTGGAACTAGGGATTTTGGATTATCTATTTTCTAGGGTTTAAATCCCTTGTTCAAATCTATTTTTCCTCGGGTCTTTCAACGGATCTGTTGAAGACTATGAATGCTTCCTCTATGCTGTTCTTGGACTTGATGGACTCTTTTTAAGGTGAACATTTGACGGTGCACTTTGCATATTGTGCCTTACATGTTGCGGGTTGTGATGATATCATTATTGACCTCACTACATTTGGAGATGTTCTTTATTATCCACCTTGCAACATTTGGAGATGTTATTTATG
Source organism: Picea engelmannii (assembly GCA_009831015.1). Classification (NCBI taxonomy): domain Eukaryota; kingdom Viridiplantae; phylum Streptophyta; class Pinopsida; order Pinales; family Pinaceae; genus Picea; species Picea engelmannii. The sequence goes on along the minus strand of ML777434.1, from coordinate 430,461 downwards.
TTCCAGGAGTTGGTGTTTTTATAGTGGATGCTTTGTTATATTGTGATGCGAGGCATGATTCTTAGTGATTGGTTCATAGTGACATTTGCGAGTCTATGATCACTTATTCTTGAGGGGAGAGCTACGTGCTTCCTGACCTTCTTTGACGAGGTTTCTACTCATAGGTCTGGAGGTTCCGCCCCACTATTTTTTTAGATGATTCTTGCACGTATGAGTCTCAACCTATTATAGTGCATCACTTCTTTCCACGTTATGATGCCGGTCCTTTTTAGATGTACTATATTCGACAACTCCATTTTCAAGGACAAATTGAGCCACTTTGTACCTTCAATTGATTAGTGTGTTTCAATGGATCCTTTATTTATATCTCTACTAGAGGTCACCTTCACTAGGTTATGGAATAGTGTTGGTGTGGAAAATATGGCATTTGGTGGGGGGATTATATGTGACATCTTCATGGCTTATGTTCAACATTTTTTNGGGGGAGTTGTGATGTACTGCTTTCTCTTTGAGGCCTCTTATTTAGATTAAGGTGGGAACTTTGTGCATAGGGCTGATCCTATTTTGAGATGGGTATCCATACACCCACTCACCTTTGTATCTTGGCCATGACTAACCAACTCACCTTTGCATCTTGGCCACGACTAACTCACTCACCTTTGTATCTTGGCCACGACTAACTAACACACATTTGGATCTTGGCCATGACCAACCTATATTGCATTGCGTATTGACATAAACCCACTTTCAGTATTTGAATTGGGTATCTGTACATCCACTCTCAGTTTTATTTGAGTGAGCTATATTTGCGCTATGTATCCATAAAGCTACTCTTAGTGGTATTCGGGTTGGGTATCCATAAACCCATTCTTAGAGTTCGAGCTCTCTCAATTGTATTCAAGATGGGTATCCATAAAGCCATTCTTAGTATTCGTGATGGGTATCCATAAAGCCATTCTTAGTATTCATGATGTACACCAACTCTTAGTTGTTTCTTGAGTTGGCTATATTTGAGTTGGGTATCAATAAACACACTCTAGTTGTATTCTGGTTGGGTATCCATACAACAATCTCATTTATATTCAAGTTGGGTATCCATAAATTTACTGTCAATTATATTTGAGTTGGTGGTATTCGAGCTGGGTATACATAAACCCATTCTCTTTCTTAGATATATTTGACTTGGGTATTTGTAAACCCACTCTCAATTGTATTTGAGTTGGGTAGACATAAACCCACTCTCTTTTGTAATTTGGCCACGATTGACCCTATATTTGAGTTAGGTATCTATAAATCCACTCTCTCATTTGTATTCATAATTCTTATCCATGGTCTTCGACACAACTCAAGGGGTGATGTTGAGATGATGGTGTAAGATTTACTTGAGGCCAAGGCTGACCTCACTTTGTTATCATTGTTATTGTGTTTATAGGTTTGGCTTAAAGCCAACCTAGTCAACACTCATTTATTATATTCCTAGGTGGTTAAGGCAGACCTTGTCATCATAGTGGGCCCATAACCCCTCTTGGGGAAAGCACCATACCCCTTGTAATATTGTTTTGATCACTTATACAAGTGACTTATTCTATAGCCTATGAGCACTATATCAAGTGTTGGGCCCTCTTTTTGATGGTTATTTTTGTGAATCTCTCTTTTAAGCACTATTAGGGTTGTTATTATGGTTCTCTCTCTCTAGAGCAATCTTAGGCTCTTTTATCTTGCGCACTAGTGTTGTTTCATCTTCCATTTGTGCAGATTTAGGGTTTGTTGGATTAGGGTTTTGTTGGTTGGTTCAATTCGATCCTCTCTCTTGTTGATCTTAACACAAGATAGGGATTCTTGTCCTCCATAATCTTAACGACTTCGAAATCAACAATAGTCTTAACCCTCCTAGGTCAACCTCAACATTCTCCAATCTTTCGATGGTGTAAATATTATATTGGTTACCAAATGCAATTGAATGGGAGAATAAACCAGTTTGGGCTTCATTAATTCCGAGGACTTCTAATGCAAAATATTTACATTAGACCCTAAGTCTAACATGGCATCTTTGACTTCAAATATTGCAATCTAGGCATTCAATCCAAACTCTTGACCAATCCTAATCGTCTTCTTCTTCCCTACCCTATGAGTGTTTCTTAGATAGAGGGGCATTAATAATAGGTGCTTCTTCCTCACCCTGAATCAGGTTTTTGAAGGCAATACACAACCTTCTAGATGCTCATTATCCAAAACTTCCATAAAAGCCCTAAACAAGTCATTGCTAACTGTAATGAACCCTCTCTTGCATTAGGAACATGCTCAAGCTTGTGTCTTCTTTCTTCAATTTGGGCCATCCGACATGAATTTGGGCTGTAGTGGTGGCCCCTTGATGAGCAACAATGTTGCACCATGCATGATTTCCAAGGCCTTCCAAGTTCCAGTAACCCTTTCTATTTGACTGCATCGGATTCTAGAGTAGGGGTTGTTGCTTTCTTAATTTGATAGGGAAAATTGGCTCATGCATCATCTCTTTTAGGAGTCCCTCCACAAGTCACCATATTTATTTATGGTCTTGTGACCCCTGCAACCAACTTGGGTTCAACAATGACCAAGTTAGTAGTGCTTTGTCTTGCACACGCTTCCCACTTTTTAATTAGGTTAGGGCAGTCTTCTTTAGTGTGTCCAACAACTTTGCGATGACCATGCCTTGGTCACCTAGGGCGAGGACAATCTCTTGAGATATGTCCCACTTCATGGAAATTATAACATTGAAAAGGGCTCATTTTTCCTCTACTTTTGACACCTTTGTATCTACTCCTTGGCTGCAACCTCCTTGGTATTATTATTGCTACTCCTTTGTTCTAAAGGAGGTCTTCTCAAATTCACTTAGTGAAGGACTACAAAGCCCTACGATTCTCTATATTTTGTGTGCTAGATAAACCTACAAAATTTACAATAAACAATTATAGGGGTAGATGAGTACTTTCGTAACATAGAACAACGCTGTAGTGGATGGCTATATGACTTGCATATTTCATAGTACTTCCTTGTAACCAATTCACGGAATGGACTTGGTGAGGGGGCAACTCTCCCTCTCAACAAAGGACATTCATTGGCATGGTGGCCCTTTATCTTGCACTTGATGCACCGTACTTTCTCCTTGCCTATCTTGGCCTTTGTCAACTCCTATATTTTTTTAGTTAGGGCAAACGATTGGTTATGGAATTGGGTTATCTCATGTGTTGAACTAGAAACATTAGTAGGGATAAGCCTAGGATACCTTGCAATAGATTCAATTCTCATCAACTGCTCCAAGGCCTCCCTTTGAGTAGTTGACCTTGTTGTATCAACGAGATATTGGTCAATGGGAGGAGTCCCCTAGTTAATCAGTCTTTATATTGTGCATTATGGATCTGGTAGGTCAACCTACTAATCAAATATTAAACTCTTTTATCATATTCCCAAGCAAATTCGCGCTCTATTTGTCTAATATCCTTCAATTTATTGATGCTCTACTACCCTGACTTGGTCTTTTGGAATGCAATGATGAAATTTGGTTTCACCTCATCTAGAGTTCTCTTCACACTTTGGGGTATACATTTTACATCGTATACCACTGTAAAGCTCTTCCTCTTAGATAAGATAAGATAATTTTATTAATGTCCAACAATTGATCACAAAAGTAGGTGAATGGCGTTGATGACTGAGGGCAAGGGGGGGCAAACTGGGCACTGGCTCATTGTCGGAGTCCTCTGGAACCATCGACGAGTTTGGTTGTATGATCTTGGGGGGGACGTAGGAGTGGGGGATACTCCTAGCATTCAAGGTCGAAAGAAAATAACTTTGGATAGATCTTTGGTTGCTCCTCTGGATCTGGGGGGTAATTTGATGGACGAGAGGTGCCTTGCTTTGGATTCGTCTGGAGCTAATCCCTCTAACTCTTTGAGGATGTATGGATTGATGTACGGTTCAGCACCTCCGAACTAGTAGGTCTCCTAGAGGGGGAGGTTGAGGAGAGACACGAGTTCTCACCAATCTGCTGTATGGTGCACTCTAGGACTCTTCCCTCCACTTGGTTCTCCGATCTGATGGATCAACATGAAAGTATGAGGTGATTGTTCCTGTCATCACAAGGTGGGGCATGGCATGTAGGAATTGAGATCTTTGGTTGAAGATCTCCCTGAAGAAGAGGGCCAGGCATCTCTGGTCCTAGTATCAAAAGAAAGTAGAGAGGGAGCTTCTCGAGTCCCTATAGAGGCAATGATATTGTCCTTTGATCTCATAGTATAGGGGGCACCTAAAATGAGGTGCATCTCCAACTATGGATCTTGTAGGTGGCACATTTGGCAGATCCTATCCGACTGTGGTATATGGTGGTTTGTCTCAATCCGGAGTTGATGAGAATCGACCCGGAGCCATCCTAAAGGGATCTTGAGTGAGTGCATCCAATGCGTGCATATATAAGGGGGGTGGACGATGATGCCATCCCGCAGCTTCAAAAAGTGCTCTAGGTAGAAAGACATCTTCGAGCCCAGGCTTGTCGGAGGTGAGGTCCAAGTGACTTGAATGTACAATCTGTAGATGTCCTCTCTAATTGCCTGATTCCATACCTGTCTAGTCGGTAAGAGATGGCATGATGCATAAAGGGAGAAACTGAACGAGGGAAGGCGCTCTAGGGAGATAGTCATTGACTAGAGAAGCCGAGATGCCTATGAGAATCTATCTTGTGCGACCCCTGAGGGGGGGATCCGAAGCGAGAGCCTCCGAGGAGCAAAGTATGAGGTAGGGGTACTGCTCTCTCTCGGTGGTAGAGCAAAGAGACCAAGCGGAAAATGACCTCAAGGCAGAATGGGTGGACATCGAACTCTGCTTGAATAATGGGTTGTAGAACCATCTGATTACAACGGATGATGTGGCTGAGAAGCAGGGTTTGGACTCTCTCTAGCCTAACCCAGTCTGTCTGTAACAAGCTCGGCCCCTAGATCTCGAAGCCACATACAACTGTGGGTCTGATAATTGCTTCCATGAGGTAGAGTTTGGATGAGATGTCTTGAAAATTGACCTAGGAAGCACTGTCTCTCGATTAGGGCCAGGGAATCGTACCCTTCACTAAGTCGAGGCTGGAGGGCCTGTTGCATACCAAAATGAGGCCCCATGAACTATATTCCCAGGTAAGTGTAAGCTGTGGTGATCTCAATTTTTGCCCCCTGATAGTAGAAATGTAAATCTGTAAGAGAGCTCTTCGATGCATTGAAGATCAATACCTTGGTTTTACCCAAGTTGATCGTTAGTTGCTGAAGGTCACAAAAGTTGGCCAGTGCGTCGATTAGTCTCTGCAGGCATTCAGAAGTAGAGGCTAACAGGACCAAGTCGCCAACGAATAGGAGCAGGGAAATCAACACCTGATGTAAAAGACAATCATCCCCCTCTTGGATGTGCTCATGGAGGAAGGACTTCGTCTCATCAATATAGATCTCTAAGAGGGTTGGCGAGAGGGGCACCCCTATTTTACCTTGATGGTACTATGGATGGCATCAGAAAGCTCGTGTGCCATCCTGAGGCATCCCAAAACTGACTCATATAGCCTCATGATTGTTGCCAGGAGGGTCTCAGATACGCCAATGTCGCGGAGCCTTTGGAATAATGCCTCCCTCGACACTATGTCAAATGCTCTCCAGAAGTCTGAAAAGCAATTGTAAACCTCCGAAGAACGATGATGAGACTCCTCAATAATGGCTAAGAGTGTGAAGATGTGATCAATCGTCTGGTAGTCTAGAAACCTGCTTGTCCTCTAGCCCTGATGTTGACTCTCCAGTTCCTCAGAGAGCCACTGTGGTGGAAACCCCCACCACTCCAAGGGGTTCACGCGACCTCTCGATTTAAGGATCGATCGTCTTCGAAGCTGAATTAGCTCTCGGGTTCTTTTTGAACCCTCGAAATCATATACCACAGGTCTTATTTCTTTTACCTGCGTGCAAATCTGCGTTCGCGAGGGTCTATTTACATAAGCGGAGAAATCCACGTGACCTCAGGCCAAAACTGTGGGCTAAGCCTTTGAATGGCGGGGACTCCGGCACTTCGGAGCTCTAGGCTTCGGGAGTTCCAACAACAACAACCTACAATCCTCCCGAACGTCGAATACGCGAACGACCGAACAATGACGGAGATCAACGACTCTCAATGAGCACCAAGATCTATGGCTCTCAGGGACTTCGAGACTCTGGACTTCGGGGAGTTTACCCACTCCAACACACAACTGTTCCGAATGCACGAACTTCGAACTAGTAGATTGGACGACCAACACTTACCTCAAATCAACGGTCCTTGTTTACTTCGCGATCCGGGCTTTGAGCTTTTCACAACATAATACCTCAAATCCTCCAGAGCGTCGAACTCGCGAAGGGTCTCAATTAACGGTCCACGCGTCCACACCAACGTACGGTTGAGATCCACTCCGGCCTTCGGGTGTTCTTAACTCCAAACTCTTTACGCCTCTGTTTTCTCGGACTGTCGGACTTCCAAACGACGCTGGATCTACTGACACGTGTCCTCGCTAATGGATGGTCCAGATTTTCTCCGAATCCCGGGACTTCGGGAAGCTTGTCTTCTCCACGACACACTCAAAAACGTCTGAATACGCGAAGTCTGAAGGACTTCAAGGGTTATCACCCGTGGTACATTCCCAGATCTGGCGGCTAGGAAAGATCTAGGCTCCCTCCGAACGGATCCCGTCCGCTTGTCCTCCAAACAAAAGGAATTCTTCCTTTTGAGAACTGAATCTCGCTATCCTTCTTGAGCTTTATCACTTGAAGTGATTCAGACCTCCGGCGCACGCCTTGCGCTTTTCTGAAACTTGAAGATTTTAGAAAGTCCTCCTGCACACTCCTTGCGCTCGTCTTCCTTGAGACTTCTTTAACACTTGACTATATGTTGGTCCTGTGCACTCCTTGCACGGGTCTTCTTGAGCTTTTATACTCCACTGGGTATATGTGCACTCTTTGCACTCACTCTACGAAGTTTCACTCTATCTCTCTTGAGCTATTGAGTTTGAACACGACCCTGCCTTCGCACTCCTTGCGTGGAAATGTGCACTCCTTGCACCAGTATTTCATAAGAGAAACAATTGAAACTTACAAAATATCACAAGTTCATTCACTTAACCATAAAATGCACACACAGGCATATAAAACACAGAAAGCAAATAACACAACATTACCCAGTTACTCAAAGGTAAGCATATGCAGAGATTTGAAAGCAATTCTCCTCTATTATATTCATTCAGAAAATATTTACTTCTGCTCTGGGCTTTTGGAACTTTTATCTGTCAATGCCTCTATCTCTGTTAGGACTCTTTCCTCTATTCCGTTGACTCTGCTTCCTTGCCAACCTTTCTTCTACTTTCAGGGCTACCTGATGAGCATCTTCCACAGTTTCATTATCATCATGCTAATCTCATCCTGGATTTCATATCTCAGGCCATTTATGTACCTAGCAACTTTTTCTTCATATTCTCCCTATGTCTCGCTCTTATGTTCATCTTATAAAACTCTTCAATGTACTCCTTCACTCACAAACCTTTCTGTCTCAGATTCTGTAACTTCCTGAACATATTTATTTGATAATCCTTCGTTATGAATTTAGCCTTCAACTTAGCTACCATTCTATCCCAATTCTTAATCTTTGACTTACCTTTGCACCTTCTGTCAACTTGAAGTTCGTCCCACCATAACGTTGCGTGTCCTTTCAATCTGGTCACAACATGCTTTACCTTCTTCTCATCATCAATCTCCTCATAGTCAAACTACTTATCTAAAGCACTTATCCAGTCAAGCAATTCTTCGACATTCAGATTGCCTTCATACATTGGGACTTCTATTTTCGCTCTGGTTCCCACCTTGACAACAACTCTCAGTAGTCGCTCCTCTGCTGCTTGCTCTCCTGCAACTTCTTCTGCTTCGACATCTTCACTCCCAGCTTCACTGACGTCACCAACTTCAGGTGCTCTTCTTTGCGCTGTCTCCATGGTGTCCAACTTCGCATGAAGTTGTCTCATCTCTTCTCCCATGGCTGCATTGACCACTGGTCTCTCTCTACGTCTCCTTGGCGGCATGATTCCAAATTTTCTTTCACACAGAGCTTAATTTCCTGCTCCTTATACCACTTTATGATATCGGATAAATCTCCTTCCTTTGCCTTCTTTTTGCAGACAATTCCAAGGCTATGATACCACTTCATGTAAAACCCCACCACTCCCAGGGGTTCACGCGACCTCCCAGTCTAAGGATCGATCGTCTTCGGAGCTGAATTAGTTCTCAGGTTCTTTCTGAACCCTCGAAATCATATACCACATGCCTTATTTCTTTTCCCTGCGTGCAAATCTACGTTCATGAGGGTCTATTTACCTAAGCGGAGAAATCCACGTGACCTCAGGCCAAAATCGTGGGCTAAGTCTTTGAATGGCAGGGACTCCGACACTTCGGAGCTCCAGGCTTCGAGAGTTCCAACAACAACCACCTACAATCCTCCTGTACGCCGAATAGGCGAATGACTGAACAACGACGGAGATCAATGACTCTCAATGAGCGTCGAGATCTATGGCTCTCGGGGATTTCGGGGAGTTTACCCGCTCCAACACACAACTCTTCCGAATGCACGAACTCCGAACTAGTAGATCGAACGGCTAACACTTGCCCTCATATCAACGGTCCCTGTTTACTCCGCGCTCCGGGCTTCGGAGCTTTTCACAACATAACACCTCAAATCCTTCGGAGCGCCTAAGTGGCGAACTCACGAAGGGTCTCAATTAACGGTTCACACCAACAGATGGTCAAGAGCCACTCCGACCTTCGGGCCTTCGGGAGTTCTTGACTCCAAACTCTTTACGCCTCCGTTTTCCCGGACTGCCAGACTTCCGAACCACGCTGGATCTGCTTTCACATGTCCTCGCTAATGGACGGTCCAGATTTTCTCCGGATCCCGAGACTTCAGGAAACTTGTCTTCTCCACAACACACACTCGAAAACTTCCAAATACGTGAAGTCTGAAGGACTTCAAGGGTTATCACCCGCACTACTTTCCCAGATCTGACGGCTAGGAAAGATCTAGGCTCCCTCCCAATGGATCCCGTCCGCTCGTCCTCCAAACAAAAGAAATTCTTCCTTTTGAGAACTGAATATCGCTATCCTTCCTGAGCTTTATCACTCGAAATGATTCAGACCTCCGACGCACGCCTTGCGCTTCTCTGAAACTTGAAGATTTTAGAAAATCCTCCTGTGCACTCCTTGCGCTCGTCTTCCTTGAGACTTCTTCAACACTTGACTAAATGTTGGCTCTGTGCACGCCTTGCACGGGTCTTCTTGAGCTTTTATACTCCACTGAGTATACGTGCACTATTTGCACTCACTCTACGAAGTTTCACTCTATCTCTCCTGAGCTATTGAGTCTGAACACGACTCTGCCTTCGCACCCCTTGCGTGTTAATGTGCACTTCTTGCACCAATATTTCAAAAGAGAAACAATTGAAACTTACAGAACATCATAAGTTCATTCACTTAACCATAAAATGCACACACAGGCATTTAAAACAAAGAAAGCAAATAACACAACATTACCCAGTTACTCAAAGATAAGCATATGCAGAGATCTGAAAGCAATTCTCCTCTATTATATTCATTTAGAAAATATTTACACAGGTTCTTACAACTCCCAACTTCTTCTCTACAATTCTCCTACAAATCATTTCAACAAGCTTCAACAAGCTTCAACAACAATTACAATAAACTCCAACAACCCCTTTTGGGCATAGATTGCATACATTTACACATGGAGGGGCTTCTCCAGCCTTCCTTCCGACTACTCTAGTGCTATTATATCACAATTAAAACATTTTCCTACTAAGCCTTATTACAATAAATGGCATTTACAACCTAGATAAGAGTTGATGCTCAATATCTGTACAATCCTACAGCTAATTAAGATGATTACAATCTCTTGCGATCTCATACAATGGCTCAAGCCTCCAAACATTAAAGGGTCTTTAATTACAATATTTCCAAAATAGTAAAATGAAGCGCTCTCCTTGGGATCCAAAATGTTGATTTTTCATAAGAGATGATATTGTAGGTGAATGAATATCTTATTACAATGATGAGTGTTCTATATATAAAGAACATATGGTGACCATGGTGACCATCCATGAAGAGATGCATCCCTTGGGTAATAAATATATTTATACTTTATATTTATGCTTTATACTTTATTATATATATATATATATTTATACTTTATATCATAAATATATTATTACAATAATAATACTATAATTAATAATATTGCTTAATAATTAATAATCTCATTATTAATTATCAATCTAGTAGAATGTCTTTTCGATGCTGCCCAAACATCAACACTCCCTCTCAGCGAGGAAGACATTCTACATTATGCTAAGATTACCTCTGAAGATTACCTTTGAATATTACATGTGGGTAGCTCTCAAATAGCCTCAACATGTCACCATGACATCCATTTCCTCGTAATGCATATGTACTTCATCATGTGCACCCTTGTGACTTCACATCCAATGCATTCAAGGCCCGTGGGTAGTTCTCAAATAACTACAACATGTCCCCATGACATCCACTACCTCACAATGCATCTGTACCTCATCACGTACACCCTTGTGACTTCACAGCATGCATCCAGGGCCGGTGGGTAGTTCTCCAATAGCTACAACATGTTATCACGAGACTATCCAGTTTCCCACAGAATGTGATGTCCCATCCCCAAGATTAGGCCAGCAGGGAGTGACTTAGTAGTCTATATGTTCCCGTAGACTATAGTCAGGCACAAACAGGGAACCAGATGGAGGAATAAGGAGGAATTAAGGCTAAACGATAAATTAAGCCT
>ML777434.1:380341-399880 GCA_009831015.1 Picea engelmannii | reverse complement strand
CACTGAGAAATACACAATCACAAGAGACACATCATTTATCCTGGGAAACCCTCATGGGGAAGAAAACCCAACAAAACTTCCTTATTATAGATAGCCAATACAATGCCAAGAGATAACTCAAACAAATACAGAAAGTCCTCTCCTAAAGATGCTCCTCTCTCTCTCTCTCTTCTCCAGCTGCAGCTCCGAAACTTGTCTCTCAAATGAACAAGTGAGTGTGTGTCTAAGTGAGGTGCTAGCCTCCTTATTTATACAAGACTGGCACGTGTGGGAGTGTCCTTTTATTGGCAGGGCCGACTTCTTCTTCTGGGTGGTTATAACTACCTTTATTATATTCCGGGGCCTCTTTGATATATTCTGGGGCCGACTTCTTCTTTTGCCTATTACAATTATATTATGACCAATTCGCAAAAGGGGATTTGGTCCTTTTACAATAGCCGACATGATCAATCCACAATGGGGATTGATCTAATGAATAATATATCAAATAATAATAAGAATACACTTTGCAGTTACATTATTTCAACACCTAGACCCTTTGACTTTGTTAGATCTTGTCTCCTGTTGGCAAGACCATGCCTAGTGGTACCCATGGAAAAGGAGGTCGCGGAACTCGACCGCATCATGAAGCATACTTGGTGAAGACCAAAACCCACCATCACAGTTCCAGCAACCAATGGAGATGGTGGGCCCGCTCCCCTTAACTTGTGAATGACACTGTCATTTGGCCCAAGGGCGACAGTATCCTAGAAGGGAAGAATCACGGATAACGACTTTGAGGTCTCGGATGATTGCCCACTTCCCTTCTTTTCACGCCGTTGTGACCCGGTCCTTCAACAACTTGAGTTCTGCCCATAGTTTTTAAACTTGGACTCAGACTTTGACTCAGTCACCTATCAACTCAGTCTTTGACTCAGACTCGGATTGACTCGGACCGATCCAATTTCAATGACTTGGTTTACAAAAAAATACATAAAATCATTAAATTTTAATGAAAAAAACTATTTAAAGATTCCAAACCATTAGAGACAAAATATGCAAAGTTTGCTTATCTATATACCATGTAAGGGTGAATATATCAAAATGGCATCGAGTGTAATACATATCAGCAACAAAATACATAATCAATGAGGCTCTAAATGGCCTCTAGAGTCTGGAAAACATGCTGCAAGCTACTGGTCTACTACATAATACATAGTACATATCATTGATCAACATGATCAATCATCAAAGTCATCACCACTGCTAGAAATGGGTACATTTTTGCTAAGGCCATGACAGAGGAGTTCAACAATCAATACCACCAACATCGAGGTACATAAAGTACCTGATGCTTTTGATTAAATGCCAATCCCATACCCTCATATGTGATAGAATCCAATGAAAATGTTGYAGTCCTACCAATCCTGAAATCTCGAAAACTGCTAAGTCTACTGAATTTTGAATGGGATACGAAATTCTATTTTCTCCATATGAAGTCCAATGAGGTTGGAACCACTCTCAAATAGCCTGAAACAATTAATGGTAATGTTAAAAATTTAAGTAAAAGGATAAAAAGGAAACATAAAGAAAATGTCAACTAAAAAGGAAAGATAAAGGAAATGTCAACTTGTAAAAGGATAAAAAGGAAAGATAAAGGAAATGTCAACTTGTAAAAGGATAAAAAGGAAAGATAAAGGAAATGTCAACTTTTTCTTTAAGAATTTAACATTACCATTAATTGCTAGTGTTTTTAGTCAAACCCTTTTTAAAAAAAATTGAATTTTGCATGTTGGAGGGGTCCAATAACTACTTGGCTGAGTAGGTATGGACTCGGTCGAGTAGGTACGGACTTGGCCGAGTAGGGCCGGTTTGGTACCGAACCGGCCCACTGAGCTGAGTTAACTCGGTCACCTATCAACTCGGCCGAGTTGACCGAGTCAAATCAACTCTATATATGATTGCTTTATTTTCCATGTACTCTACTGTCTTCCGCTGTTAAAATCCACTGGCTTTTTCTTATTTCTCATTATGTGTGCTTTATTTGAGATTGAATTTTGACAACACATGACATTCTGAGTGCTTAACTACATAACCTAAATTTTTGTGGTGTAACAGTAATGACCAATTTGATGCTTCAATAAATACCATGAAACACGTAATGCTAAACATTCTTTTAATTATTTAGGTACAAGCCAACAGAAAGTTAAACTTTAATTAATGCATAAATAAAACTGAACGGGCTTCCTTGACATGAAGGAATTGCTCCTGTGACCAGTTGAATTCCAAAGTTGTGAATTCTGGACAATTACAAAACAGTACATTATGTATAAAGAAAACAATATGAATAGTAGGCAAAGTTTCAACTTCTGGAAGGGCATCTCCCAGTAAAGAATGGCAATAGGCTGTAAGTACAGGTAACTTGTCCGTCAGGCTTTGGTCTAGTGGTTTAGATGGGTTGTCGCCATGTTAATGCCCCAGGTTCAAACCCTGGCAGGCATAGAGCCCTGAATTATAAGTTTTCTGAGTTTGACGGGATACATGAAGCATTAATTCAAAATAAAAGTACAGTCTGCTTTGGCAGATGCATTCAGTGAACTGCTTATTTGTTGCTTACCCAGTGTTAAATCTACATTGTTTCTTTTACTCTACTTCAAATTTTGTTGTTATATTGATGCTGAAGCATTGGTTTGAGGTCAATGTCTCTCTAGAGTATATACACTCCATGTTGTTCTCAATCATGATATATGTTGCAATTATTTCTTTCCTCATGAGGCACCAATATGGCCTTTTTAATTTTCTTTGTCTCCGTGTAGAAAATGCCATCTTTTATCCTTTATGCAGTTGATCCTTTTGCACTTCATTTATATCACCCTCTATAATATCACCCATGTATAGAGGTGAATAGTTCTTTTGCTACCCCTGTACAATTTGGATGACTAGCCATGGCCCATGATCTAAATTGTATTCATATGGTGTGGCCGAACTAGTTAGTTAATTTTACATTGATGCTTTGGACTGTGAAGGTTGATAGCCTATTTAAATTCTCAGTCTGACATTTTTCAAGTTCATCCGCAATCTACTGTACACGCTACATATCGCATGGACATGCATCTAAAAATTAAACAAAAGTATAATCAACACTTTGTTTTCACTTTTCTATGACAAAGCATAAATGAACACAGAATGCAGTTGGTTTTAAGCCATTGAATCACTGGTTTTCTCTGACTATGATGCAAATGCTAAAATTGATTGTCTATCACTGTTGACTTAGGTATTGTTAAAACCGCAAGTGATAGTTTTTGACTAACTCTTTTTGGTTCAAACTTTTATTTTCTTTTAAAGGAAACTTGTTTGAATTTACGTTTGAAGCAGCTTTTTATATGTAGTTCATCACTTTGTTCAATGTCTCTGATTACGTTATCTATTCTGCAGGGTTGATAAGGAACTAAACAAGGAGGTTGCTATTAAAGTTATTGACCTGGAAGAAGCGTGAGTATTAAGAATCTATGCAAGGATTAAATGTTCTTTTACATTTCCATCTAAATTCCAAGTAAAGGGGCCTTCTGAAACTAACTTTCTGTTCGTCTCATTGCAAGTCACGTTGAATGTTGAGGTTACTTGCTAGGAAGTAATAGATATATATTTTAATGAAGGAAATTGCAATTATGAGGTACTGGGACTGGAGTAATGTCAAAGCATATAGGACCTATATTATGCCATCATCTGAAAGACGGGGTTTATGTTCCTTGTCATGAAAGCAAAATCCTAAATTTCCAATTTCTTGTTTAATGTAGAGATTAAATTCACCCAAAGTTACGAGTTTGGAAATGGCATTGAGACTCTAGACATATTTAATTTACAAATGATGTGTTCACAATGCACATGACTTAAATAAATAAGAGAATGAAAGAACATTAACACCATTATTTACAAAAGCATGGTTTGTCATTGAAGGTGTTATTCCGGAGTCTTATGTACACATATATATGCATGTGATCAAAAGAGATAAGATGTGCATGTGATCGACTCGTGATGAGAACTCAAGTCTATGGAGGGGGGCTCTTTATACACATTGAGATGGTATGTACCAGTGTTACCAGAATCGGTAAAACCGGCCGGTCCGACGAGGTCACAGACTAGACCGGTTCAAACCGGCCATTCAAACCGCCAGTGATCGGTTCCATACAGAACCTGTTTTTTTTCTCAAACCTGTCGGTTTCGTACAATCGCCTTACGACTGGAAAAGTAAGGGGATTTTCAAATTTAAAAATAAAAATAAAAAAAGGGGCATGCATTGGAAGGTTCTAGAAATGTCTAGAGCCCCTAATAGACATGCAGTGCTTTTGGGTGTGAACGCAATTGGAGTGTTTTTGGGCGTATACACACCAAGAAGAGAATCTGTTTAGAGCAAAAACGGTTGAATGATATGGTATTTGTTCAGTATAACCTTAGGTTGAGGTGAAACTAGTTGCTGAACAAGACCCTTGAATCCAACATCATATTCTTGGATGATGTTGATCCCTCATCAGAATGGGTTGTGGAGACTTAGCCAACAACTTTTGACAATGAAGACCTTTCCTGGATGGATTTGGATCCCTAGCCACATCAAGAGAATGTGTGCACTGATGTTGCAACTGTATCTTTGCCCTTTGGACCAGGGGAATCAAGCCAGGCTTGGAATCCCCCTGTTGAGTCTACTCATGTTTTGGATGTAGATGATGACTCTGAGTCTGAGTCTGAGTTTCAGGATGCAGATTTAGATTATTAGATTGTGTAGTCTCTACTCTCTAGCCTCTAGCCTAGAATCTAGAGTTATTTTTGGACTTTATAGGCCATTTAAAGCCTTTTTGATGATGTATTTTGATTCAGATATTCATATGACTATGGAGAGCACTTAATCTTAGTGCTATTTTGGTTTTATACACTGTTACTTGTTATATATATATGAGAAACTTTGCAAATCTGTGTATAAGGTTTGGATTCACATGGATGCACATTAATATGTATTTTTTTTCAAAATTTGAATATTTTATGTATTTTTAGTGACCATTTTTTTGATCCGGTTTTTTTCGGTTCCGGTTTTTTGGGTCGACTGGTTCAACGACCGGTCCGGTTCTGGTAACTTTGGTATGTACATGGTGGTTGGGGAAAACAATTGTTCGCACCACCACTAACGACTTTCTAACCAGGGATCCCTAATGTCACCTTCATAATGAAGATTTTGTGACTTAATTCACGAATGACTACTGAAGCAATAAATTACATCAACATATAATAATAATAATTCAGTCAATAATAATTACTTTTACCACGTGTAAGTCACTAGAAGGAAAAATAGATTGTAACTTGTACGAGAATATAATAGGTGTTGTCTAACTGTTCTACTTTTTTGCCCTCCTCGCTGGAATCCGGCAACATAAATCTGCACGAAATCACAACTTTCTGTTGTTTAAATTGCATTTCTGAATGCAGAAATGGATTCAGCGTGCTGAAAAACCCCTTAGAGAACTCGGATTATACATATTTAACCACTCAAATCTGCAGATCCAACAATATCTCGCCAGATTTTGGACAAATATCCACTGAAAATATGCCCGGAAAAGGAAAAAAACGTAGCACATTTAGACTACGGAAAATATAATATGATTGGGCCCAACATCTGCCCCCTCCTTTGTGTCAGGCATCCTTGCACAAGTCACATAGGTGGACTACCTCATCGTTGTTTGTATTTGCTTTGTGGTATAGCCTCTGCATTGTTTGTATTTTCTTCCTTTCATAATCAACTATTTCACCCTCCTCTGTTTGGAAGGTGCATTCTTTGTCTGGCTTTTAAATCTAGATTCTCACTCTACCGGGACTTCTCTTCTTCATCTACCAAACACAAAAATGTGTTGATGGCAGGGATGGCATTTCTGCTTGTCTTCTTTGTTTATGACTTCATTAATGTTCCCGGCTAAGTAAGCTGTCAAATTGAACCTTATGATTGTTTACTATTTATTAGCATTATGGGAAATTTTCATTTGATCAAAATAAGAATTGCGCCCAATTGTATGTTTCTCCTTTTAAAATTATTTTCATGTACAATATTAACCATATTGTCACATTGTTGAAAGTTGAAATGTTGTTCTTTGTCTAACCGAGAATAGATCACACATGCTATCGACTTCAAAGCTTTTGACTTTAATTTGGCCATTTTGATTCCCCTGTCACCATGTTGATCCTCTGAATCTCTGGTGAATAATTGTCCCCCCCTTCTTATCCACACGTACTGATATTCTACATTCAATAGCATAAGCAATGTCTTCTCTTCTGAAAATGGCCACCATGTGCTTTGCTGTAACCACCCTATGTGTGTTTCCTGACATGCCCCTGAGAACTACCTTTTTCCCACTTTCCTCGGTGAAGGACATCTCCATGGTCTTGTAGTTGGTAGTGATTGGCCCCAACGTACTAAGCCACTGAACCCCAAGGATGATATTGGTGTCTGGAAGGTCCATCACATAGAAGTCTTGTGCTAAATCATGTCTGCCCAATGTAAGCTTCATTCCTGGAATATACTTGTCACAGGGCATAGTGCGCCCTCTTGCTACTTCCACCCTGAATCCTTCAAATTCAACAGTGTGTATGTGTCTTCTTTGTAGTAGGGCCGAGTCAATAAAGTTGTGAGAAGTACCCCCATCAATGAGAACCAAAATTTTCTGCCCCTACAACACCCCTCTCATCCTGAAAGTGTTGTATTTGGGTACCCCACTGATGGATGCCAATGTTGCCTTCTCATCTGTTGCAATGCCGTTACTTGCATCTTCCTCTTTTGTATTTTCGGTGGTGTCTGCTTCTATGTTTTGTAGGTGGCCGAAATCTTCATCCTCCTCATTATCGGAAGTTACCTCAATGTAATGTGCCTTGCCTCTGCCCATACATTTGTGGGATGGATCCCAAGGATCTTTGCATGTATAACATAATTGCTTCCTCCTCAGTTCTCTTCTAGTGTTTTCATCCATTCTACCCCTTCCTCTGTTAAACCCCCTTTGGTCTCTTCCCCCTTGGTTCATGAGAGGTCTTTGGTCTCTTCCTCCTGTATTTAGAGGTGGTCTAGGGGTAAATTTAGATTTCGCTGCTGAGCCTAGATCTCTTGTCCTCCATATAGCATCCTGTAAGTTGGTAGGCTTGAAAGCCTTTACCCAACCCCTCAAGGGTTCCATCAATCCCTCTATGAAAAGCATCATGAGTCTCGACTGAGACACATCTTGCACCATGACTGCTATCCTCGGAAACTCCTCAATATATACCTCTGGTGATCCTGTCTGCTTGAGTTGGGTGAGTTCCCTGAAATGTAGCTCTGGATCCCCTTGGTCAAACCTATCAATAAGCCTCTGTGTAAATTCTGTGTAAGCCACGATCTGGTTGCGGCCTAGTGTAGTTAACCCATGGTACCACCAATGATAAGCTTTGCCTTCCAAGTACATGGTGGCAAACTTGATGGCATCCATTTCTCTCATTGGGTTAAGTTGTAGGTAAGTGTCAAGTTTCTGCACCCAAGCCCGTGCAGTCACCTTGGAAGATTTCCATTTTACCAGCCTTGTGCTCTAACTCATAGTTGTTCCTGTGGTACGATTTGGTTTTACCTCTGAGTTTAAACCCACAATACTGATCCAGTGTGATTTTCCTCTGGACTCCTACGCTCAATGAGTTATATTCCCTGACATACTAATCGAAATTGTCCTCAATCTCGTCTTGGTAGTTTGGCTGTGTTTGTTCATCCAAGAATGAAGGTAGGTAGGGCCTAGGGGTGGCTCTGCTGTATGTCTTTCCTGTTAAAATGTTACCTAAGGAAAGGTGTCTTTGCCATGTGTGGTGTCTAGCATGGTGGGGACACATTAAAAAGGTTGCCTAGCCTTAATGACCTTTTTTTTTTAAAGTGTCATTAGTGTTCTAATTTTAAAGTGAGTTTCACTTTATAATAAAAGTGACAAAGTGGGTCACTTTAATAAAAGTGACATTAATTAATTAAAGAGAAATTAATTAATGAGGGTTTATTATGAGCCATTGGATTAAATTAATTTTGACCATTGGATTAAAAGATTACAACCCTAACCGTAAGTGAATGAACAAAAGGGCAAAAACAACGAATAGACATTTTAATTTCTTGCATTCTTTCTCACGTGTGGAGAGAGGAGAGGCGAGTTTTTGCAGAGAGGACGTGAGCTGGGTTCGAAGCTTTAACCCACGAGTTTTTTGAGCAGACATTGAAGGAGTATTTTCAGTGTTGGAAGAGGAGCAGTAAGGCGTACAACAGAGAGAGTATGCAGCAGTGTAAATCCCAGAAAATCGAAAGTTAAAACAACAGATACAGTTGCACGTGTGAGGCCGTACAGTCGCGCGTGTGAGGCCGTACAGTCGCGCGTGTGAAGGTTGTATTGCTGTCTTGAGAACCGTGCCTGAAGTTGCTGCTGTTCTGGGCGTATATCAGATTTGTAGCAGAGGTCTGGCCGTGTCATTTTTATTGGGATTCGTGCAGCTGTTGATTGGGAGCAATTCTGGGCCGTACAGCAGGAGGAATAGTCATTTCCAGCAGGCCGTACAACAGGTTCTTCTCACTGTGCATTGGGGTTTGGGCCAATGAATGTGCAACAGTGTCTTTGCTGAACTGGATGTCATCTGTATGACAGCTAAGTTGTAATCTCTCTCCTATTCATCTGCTCAAATAATAAAAGCTCTCTCTCTCACAGGTTTTCCCATCTTGGGTTTTTCCTGGGTCATTGACCAAAATTCTCGTGTCAAATTTATGGTTTGCATGTTGTTTAAGAGTGAAAAGATGAAGTAGATTTTGTGTTTCAGTTACAAGCAGAGATATTTTTCATTTCCAGAATTCATTTATGGTGAAAAATTATTTACATAAGCTAAGTTGGCTGAGTTAAATGCATGCATGTCTGAGATCAAAGATAAAATCTGCTAGTTATTGAAATTTCATCATTTCCATGTGGTGCACCTCCTCCATGGCTTTGTCCCTCAGTGTGATAATAGGGAATATGCTCTTGCTGATGTCTATTCCCTCCATGAGACCCACTAGCCTCTTTGTTGGCATAAGTTTCTGGACCTTTTCCCCCATGATTCATCTGCATCAGAAGTTGTGATATCCTCTCTTGGCTTTCACTTACCTTTTTCATAGTCTCTGTCATCTCTACCTGTCCCCTACGTACTGCTTCCTGGTTTTCCTGTAGGTGATGCACAAGATTGCCCTGTGATACATCTATGAAACGTTGTAAGTCCCTAGCGAACCCTGCTAGAATTGTGGCTCGATGTCCTCACCTGATCCTTCCATTTCGGCCTCTGTCTCACTTGCCTGTTTCCTTCTTCTGCTCATGTAAATGCCACTGAAATTCTGCATGCGCTAACCCTCACTAGATGGGAGGATCAACGCTCTGATACCACTGTAATGTTCCCAAGCCAATTGTTTCACTGGGAACACTAATTGCTCACTGTTAATTGTTGTATGTATGTTTATTTGCAGGTTTACTCTTGGAGTTGTGTTTTAGGGTTTGTATATTCAGTTATCAAGCATGTGAACATAGATCCGAAGATGCAACATATGAAAATACAAGAGATAGCAAGAAACACCAGATATGGAATCAAACAACATAGATCTGACCTTTATTTAGATGATATGAGAGAACCTGATACAATAAGATTGCAGATCTGGAATAACATCAGATAGATCCTCTAGCTGGAATATGAGCTACTACAAAATGCTCAAGATAAGGAGATATAAGCCTCCAAAGGCTGAATACAAGCTGAAGACCAATACAAGATAAACCAGGGTCAAGTCCAAACCCCCCTTGGCTGAAGATACGCCCTCTTGGATAGCTGTGAAGGTCCAATATTTCGGCTCTGCTGCTGGAAGTCCTCAAATGCCACAAAACTTTGTGGAATGGTAGATTGAGGCAAGGTGAACCCCCTCCTGAAGTCTCAAGCTGAAATACTAAGATCTGCTCCTCCAAATGCTGAAACCTCAAACTAAATTGTGCCCTCTTGAAGACTGCCAAGACCCAATAATTAGGCCTTGATGAAAGAGACCTCCAAACACTCTGAAACTCTCCGGAATGATAGATCGGGGCAAGGTGAACCCCTTGGTGAAGTGTTAGGCTGAGATATGAAGTTTTACCCCTCCAAATTGAGTAGATCTACTTTCCAATAACGCCCTCCTTGTCTCCAAATCTTGCCAATGCTCCAGGAAATCAAATGGCAAGTATAACTCTCTCAAAATGTACTAGAAATGATGATCAAGGTCCTGTAGAGAAAACCCAAGTGCCCAAATACCCAAAAGCCATCTCAAACGCTTGGATTGAACTTCCTTCAACCAATGGTGCGCTCCCTTTGCTGGAAACCCTCCAAGTTATGCCTTGCTGCTGCCTTGGATGGAAGATGGCACTGGTAGCTGCTGTAGAATGGTGTGGGTGGAGTATTGCATCCCCGAGACCAAGCTTGGAACAAGAGAGGTGGGATCTTTTACCACCGAGTTGTCCTCTAGGGTTTGTATTCTCAAAACCCTCAAAACTGTTGTGCTCTATAGCCCAAAAGAAAAATGCAATAATAATCCAAAGTAAGTGAGAGGTGCCCCCTTGCCTTTCCTTTATACCTCCAATCTGTTTCTCTGTTGAGTTAGTTAACCCCTAGGGTTAACTCCTAACTCACCCTCACATGTTCTATTCTTTCATTGAGTTACTTTTCCTTTTCCAAGTCAACTTAATATTATAATGTTGAGTTTAGCTGACTTCTCCCCATAGTGCATGAGACTATAGTCTAGTGGGGATGACTAGACTACTGAGTCTCTCCAACCCTTTTCATCAAGAGGTGGAGGACATTATAGATAAAGTCCACATGCCTTCTCAATATCTTGCGCAGCTCCAACACATCTCTATTATCCATGTTTTCACGACGTACAAAACCAAACTTGAAGTGGAAATCTGAATCTATAAAATCTCCCCTTCCCAAAGGAACAATTATAGTGTCACCAGGCTTTTGAGAGACCCACAAAAGCCCTATTTCTTAGCCAAGGTTGAGTTCCCAAATGTCAACATTGAGGTTTCTTCACTATTCGAATCTAGGTTTCCCAACGTCCAGGGGAAACAAGCAAGTATGTGAACAGAGGCTAGAAGATAAAAGTTCTTCCACACAAAGAGATGGAAACCAAAATCCCTCCAACACCCGACCTTCCCCAAATTCCCTTTGTAGAACATACCTAGAAACAAGCACAACAAACAGGATGAACAAACAAATTGAAGCACAAGGGCCCGAATTGAACTTCACTTCTCCGCAAAAAGACATGCTTCAAGAATTATCGAGCATCCGACCTTCAAATTCCCCCACACTCAGATTTAAAACACTCCCAATTGGATCGAGAAGATCGACAAGGCACCCATAACCATGAACACTTAGTAGATGATCGAGCGCTCCAAGGAAACAACCAAGCTTGCACTGAATTCCGGTCCACATCCTTGCCATTATCCCGTAAGGCTTGAACAGAATATGAACGAAGCATTCAATAACCACGATTAGAGAGGGAGATCGCACACTGAAGAGTACGTGGCTTGTCCTCGACTCTCTCGTCTCGTTGCCACTATGGTGATGTAAAAAGATTTGGTTCCTGCGAGATTAATGAGAATGATATATGCCTCTACCTTATGCTTAACAAGGAATTCAAATCAAAACTTAGGGGATGGGAATTTGTTCATAACCCCCATTTTTAAACTGTGTTCCTAGGTTGAGCTTTGTAGTTCTATTAGCCCAATGGTCTGCTTCCTTGTTGAGGTCTCGTTTGATATGATAGAATGAGATTTTGGAGGACCTAGCTTCTTTTTTTAGGCGAGCGATGATAAGTTCTAATTTATTTCCCAAGGTGGAGGATTTGCCAAGCATTGCCTTGATAACCGTCATTGAGTCCCCAAAAAATAATAATGCTTTTAGATTGGCTTCCTTGGCTAAGAGAAGTTCATGCATTAGTGCATAAGCTTTTGCTTGGTTGTTGGTTTGTTGGTGGCTTGGCTAAGTCCCTAAGCGTAGGATAAGATCGCTGTTCCCCTGGGATCATGAAGGCTGCCACCACTCCTGCCACCCCTGTTTGACTACATGTTCTAATTGTGTTACACTTCTCACTATTTTTTCCCATCTCATTGCACATAATTCATAGGGGGCTTGGTCACTCTTAATGAACTCCCTAAATATCTATATTTTAATTTTAAGCCTAGGAGATACAATGAAAGATGATAACTCCCCCAATCCTCTACTTTTATAAATAGATAATACGATGAAGAGTGTACAATATAATGGAGAGTGAACTATAATACGATAATCTCCTTTCAACTTGTGCACTTGCTCTCTTGTGCACCCTTATGTGCGACTATCTTTTCCTTCTTGTTTTGTGCCCATATGAAGTGTTATTAGAGCCTTAAGATCGAGGATTTTCTAGAGCTCCACAATTCCCACCTCCTTAGGGATTTACTCCCTACTTGAGATTCTCATTCAAGTTCTATTCAGGTGGTTCCAACGACACATAGGTAACCTATTTTTGTTCAGACTGCCCTCTCCATTTTTGCTTTTCCATAGTTTGTTTCCATATTTTGTTCTGTAGTAGTGGGTCTTGGTTATATGATAGTTGGATTTGTTGGTTTTCAAGCCATTCCACTAGTTTTTAACCTAGTTTTGTTGGAAAAAACTTGTGGAATGGTCCCTCACTTGCGATTTTTTTCTTGAATTCCCCACTCTATAGATCAGTGCGTCTAACTGCAAAAGTGATAAATTTTCACACCCTTTATGTTTTTAAGGCTCCCCACAAATCCCAATGACAATAGAGATTGTTCGTATTTCAATTTATCATTCTACTAGTTTTTAACCTGGTTTTGTTGACAAAAAGTTGTGGAATGGTCCCCCACTTGCGATATTTTTCTAAATTCCCCACTCTATAGATTATTGCTCCTACTTGCAAAAGCGATAAATTTTCACACTTTATTTTGCTAAGGCTTCCCACAAATCCCCCAATGACTAGACACTCTCCATATTCCAATTTTGTGCAACTCTTGGTAGATCAAATGTAGGAGTGGCAATGTTTCTTGTTGGAAACCATGGCTATTCAAAAACGACAACATGCTTGACAACAATAGGAGTTGTAGGCCAAAATGTTTGAAGATATGATGAGTATTTTTTAGTGACTTATCACCATCAAACAACAAGCCCTAGAACATACCCGTGACCAAATCCTACGAGACTAGTTGCAACCACAACCTAATATTTCCATAGGTATCCCCATCGCCAAACTATATTTTACGTTGGACACAAATCTTTTTGTCCCCAAGTCTGATAGAGCCCTAAATGGGCACAAGCTCGACTCTTGATTCATAGTTTGGAAGCCTTCTTTAAAACTCATATGGCTTTGGAAAACGCTTCGAAGATCCTTATACTTGAGGCACATGTTGAAGAACAAGCTCTCACATGGTGGCAAACTCACACCCAGCTCCTCACAACTGCCCACCAATCTTTGATCAATGTTTGGGATGGTTTTAAAGGCGTCATATACAAGCAATTCTACTCATCAGGGTACAAGGATGGAATATGGGCACAATGGCTGCAGCTTGGGTAGACTCCTGGACAATCAATCCAACTGTTCATCAAGGACTTCAATAGACTTTCTATCAAACATGGGATAAGGGATTCTGAAGATACCCTCTTGTCAGGTTAATTTCTAGTTTGCTTCCTCACTTTAGAACATAACTAGAACTCTTCTTGGTCTCTTCATTGGATCGTACCTTTCAACTAGCTTCCAAAATCAAAAGTAAGGCTAATCAACCCACCCAATAATTGCCATAACCCTCATGGACAAAGAGATTTGCTTTGCATATCTCAGCTACCATTGGTTCTCCTCTAGAAACAACCAAACCTCTTGGCCAAGGGAAGTGCAAATACTCCTTTTATCATAGGTGGTATGGGCATTCCAATGATTAATGTTGCACCTTGCGAGCCAAAACGACCAAGGTTCTCCTTGTTGAACTACAACAAGGAATCAAAGAACCCATCCTTGAGGAACAATTGAAGGAACTTGAGTCCCATGATCGTAGTTTCTTTAATCCTTTGCCATTCCTCTTGACTAAGTATTATATTGGTCTTGAGCGAGATGGTGTCTTCACTCACACTTTTATGATTGGGAAAACAAGCAGACAACTCATCATGGACAATGGCAAAAAGGAATCTGATTTCTTAGTAGTTAGTCACCTCACTCCAAGTCCCTACCACACCGCATGCACAACTATATCATCTTGAATAGGGAAAGGAAGTTACATTGGACTTTTCATTGTCATTGTTGAATGTGATGTTATACCATTAGATTTTTATGACCTGCTTCTTGAAAAATCCTATTAGTTTGATAGAAGGGGACAATATGATGGGTTTTTCAACACCTACAACATTCACAAGGACAATAAAAGCTACCAAGTCACATCTTTTCTCCATTAGTTAGGGTGACAAGTTGTCAAGCAATTCAAACTCCACTACTTTAGATCTCTTTGTTTTGCTCGAGTACTCATGCCTCTTAACTTGTTGCAGCCTCCCCCTCAAGATTTAGGGTTTAGTGACACCTCCAAGCATATGTTCCACTTCCACACCACCCACCTCATCTTGCTTCATCCCATACTGCCCTCACTTCAACTCCGAAGCAGATCACATTAAATCTTTCTTAGGAACCCTTCATGGTTCCCCTTGTCACACAGATCTACCCTTCAAGTATTGTTTTGGAACATTTGAGCCAACATAGATCCTATAGTCTATGCTGTTCTTTGCTAGACTGTGGACAGAATCAACAGGGCTCGATGATGGTTTTCTCTTAGCAGTAAGGAATTGATGAGACTTTGTTGCTACGTTCCTAGTGGTTTTATACTATGTATAATAATTGTGATTTACACTTTTCACTTTATTTTTCTTATCTCATTTGTACTTAATTCATACTGGGGCTTGGTCACACTTGATCACCTACCTGAATATGTATATTTCAGTTGTAACCCTAGGAGTCTTGGTCAAAGATGATCACTCCACCAATTTTGTACCTCTACAAATAGATAATACAATGAAAAGTGGATCATATGTGTACATTGTAGCAACCTCCTCTCTACTTGCACAGTTGTGGTCTCATGTGTGAGTATCTTTGCATTGTTGTTATGTGCCCATATCAACATGCCGTATCCTGCATCCGCAATCTGTCAGTTAGTATGCTCGCAAGCTCAAGACAACGATGTGTTTTCATTTGAACTAGTATCATTTTTTCCTCAAATTAAATATATGTGATGAGCATTACAGGTACTGTGAATAATCCGAAGAGTGCACTCTCTTAAGAAGGGATAGTTTTCTATCATTTTCCTTGCAAATAAAATGTGAAAAAAGGCACTTGGTATTCATGAGAGTCACTCACCTTGTTTTGGGTTTTTTTCATTGCTCTATGGATTTCCTATGGTGGAACTATCTTGGTTACTTGTTTGTTCTGTTAATACTTTTCAATAGGTTTCTAATAGGACACAAAAAGTATATCACCTTCATTTTACTTTGTAGTTTAAAATTTAGAAGTTTGCCTAGCTTATAATGGAGTCTTTATTACAAAGTTCAAGCATAGTACTTGTTACCTTCCATGAATCACGACCCAAAATTGTTCAATTTAACCTTTTTTGGGGAGTTTTTGAGTGGCTTGCTTTAAATGTTTTTATGAAAATGAATTTGAAATGCACAAAATTTTTACTTGAGTGAAAACATGGGTTGATGTTTTTATGCTGAGGAATAGCCATATTTGACATGAAACTCTGTTATATACATAATATACAGATAGGAATAATAAAATATAATAAATAATACACTTATAAGAATAAAGACTAATATATAATATTAAAGGATAATAAGTACGTAAAAGACATGACTACTCATAAAGGCACCCTTTGACTTATATTTATAATCGTGGTCCTACTTCATCATATCATCTCA
This sequence comes from Picea engelmannii, assembly GCA_009831015.1. NCBI lineage: Eukaryota > Viridiplantae > Streptophyta > Pinopsida > Pinales > Pinaceae > Picea > Picea engelmannii. Next base: position 383,887 of record ML777434.1, on the reverse strand, counting down.
TCATTCATTATATACACACATATATGTATTATTCCAAATTAGAATATTCATTTATAAACTTGCGTTTATATATAACAATTCGTTGCCAGGGTTACTCCATCCTCTCCATATTCTTGATCAGAGGTGGGAAGAAATCCATGTATTTATTGAAGGATTACCCATGTCCGCTTTCAATTTCAGTAAGTATTTCTTTTAGGCACCTCCATCCCATCCAGGTGCTTTGGAATTCTTGTTCTGGTTGACAGATTAACAACATATGCACATTTCATTGGCATAAAGAAAACAGACTCAACAGGACAGATCGCAGATGTTTTTTGCAAAAATGTTTATAAACTGCATGGATTTCCTAAGGTCATTGTCAGTGATAGGGATGCTAGGTTTAGAAGTAATTTTTGGAAAGAGTTTTGTGAGCAAATAGGAGTATCCATGAACATGAATTCAGCTTACCATCCCCAAATATATGGTCAAACAGAAGTTGTTAACAAATGCCTTGAAGCCTACCTCCTTTGCTTCATTACTGATAAATAAAACTAGTGGTTACAATGGTTGCATGTCACGGAATGGTGGTATAATTCTACTTACCACACATCTGCACAAATGACACCTTTTAAAGCCCTATATGGTTAGGAAGCTCTGAAGTGGAATATTTACATTACCCAACATCAAGGTTCCTGAGGTTCTAAATCATTTAGTTGAACAATCAGAAAACCTAGCAACTGCCTGTAACCGTATGAAACAAGTAGATCATCATAGATCAGAAAGAGAGTTTGAAGAGGGAGATTGGGTATTTGTAAGACTTTACCCATACAAACAACTATCTCTCAAACAACAACAAATTGGCTCCCAAGTTGTATGGCCTGTTATCACACAGTTTGTAGCAAGGATAAAAGGCTTGAGGTTTGAAGGTCAAACTGGCGTAACAGGAATCAATCCTACCCAATGTCACCACAATGGGATGGTTCTTTCTTTTTAGGGAGGTAAGGCCTAGGGGAGACGTCCCCGGTGACCTGGGGTTTTGAGAGGGCAAAGGATTACAGGATAAAGTAGTTATTCCCCCCTCACAAGTCACCACCGAGCAGATAGTCCAGCCAAAGACCAATAATAAAGTAAAACCCCCAAAGAGATATACTTGCCCGAGACAAAGCAACAACGAACTGATATATGCAAGCTAGCTCAGTGGGTTAGTACTTCATATAAATCAATGACTATCTGATAAAAATATAATCAATTTGACAATAAATGTTGACGAAGTCAATGTTTATAAAATAACAATGAAAATTATATCACTTCTTCAATAAATACTGGAACTATGTGGCATTCAATGCAACAAATCAATACTTCATTTAATTCATGCCTTTAATAATCATTCAATTGCTTATAAGGAAAACATTTAGCTGCACCAATGATGTTATAGCTAAAGATGATGACATCATATAAGGTTAGAAGGTTTGTTTTAGGCTAGGGTTAGTGAAGTTAGGGTTTGATTCAAGGTTTTGAAAATTGTTTGTGATCAAGTTCACTTCAACGCATGAGGTCTTTAGATCAGTGCCTTAGGGTTAATGGAGTCAAATAGTGAAGGATGCAAGGGCTAAAGGAGGCAAAGGTAAAAACGGCTAAGGACTAGAGGGAGAAGCTTTGAGGTGTTGCTAAGGCAAGGCCTCAAAGTCAAAACCCTAAGGGAGAGAGGCTCACCTTGGTGTAGGAGAACTAGGCCTCGATGCTCTCTCCTCCTTCCTCAACTCGGTGGCAATCATGGCTAGCTGAAGATGAAGCATAAAACCAAGACAAGAAGGTTTGATGAAGCAGAGTGTTGCTACAACAAGGCTCTATCAGCAAACCCTAGAAAAATCGGCCCAAAGTGTAGAAAGCCTAGGCTTAGGGTGTCTCCTTCTTCTCAGCTTATGGAAGGTACAGTTAGCAAAAATGAAGAGAGAAATGAGAGTGTAGCAACGACTAGGCTCTCTCCTTCTTCAATCAATGGCTGGAAATTCTCTCAATGGGGACATGAGACAAGGACCTAATTGTGTGCTTGTCACCTAGGGTTTTGTTCAGCAAAATTATAAACATATGCAAGAAATAAAACTACAACCATTCATTCAAGAAGTTTTGCAGAAAAATACTTACATATCACCAAGAAAAAGCATTGCAAACCCTTGTTGTAACACCTTCCATTAAGAGAAATGCCAAATTATGCCAAGAAAATCCTCCTTCAACAAGTGCGCATCACTAAATCAGCCAATAACCGAAGAGAGGGCGCAAATTTCAGACCTCACTAATGAGTGAGTGAGTGGTCATGAAAAAATGAAGGTGAAAATCCTTCATTTATACAACATCATGACCTAAATTTACATTTTAAGTCATGTAAAAGGTTGACAAGGCCAAAATACTAAAATCATACTGTTTTACATTAAATTGTCAAATTAAAACCCTAATCAAGCTGAAAAGAGATAACAAGCCCCTCTAAAGGAGACGTTAGCCCCTTCTAGGGCAAATGGAGCATCATGGAGAAAAACGTTAGCCCTCCTTGGGCTTCTCCAACCTGCCACACGTGCCAATACTGCCCAGTCTGCCTCCCAAGACGTCCATAATGCTGGATGACGTCATGGTCATGATGGGTGACGTCCTAGGCCTTCCAAGGCCAACGTTCCATTGAAAAAGGGCCAATCCCCCTAGGTCAAGCTCTATCGGGGTGCCTCTGGTGGAACGTCCTCTTCTTTTCCAGTGCAAAGCTCTTGATCCATCTTTGTCCTGTCTCTGCCCCCTGATGGGTCTCAACATCCATCTGGTGGGCTCTTCAGCCCCATGGAGGTCCGAGCTGATCATCTCCCCATGTGTACTAGTCCAAATGGCACCTGTCCGTCGGGCATGGTCCTGCACATCAAAAGCTACGCCCTCCATGGGCTCATCAGTCACAAGGATCATAGCAATGTCAATCACATCGCATCATCAATATTATTAAACATGTGCATAAAATCCCTAATACATCAGTTAATAGCTCAAAGACATTTCACAAGCCTGCAATATGAGTCTGGAGAAAAGGACAAGGCATCCTATTGGGCTAGTGTCCTGTTAGCGATAATTCCTGTCATGGACTCGAGAGCATTCGGGTCTGCAAGTTGCACGAAATGCTCAAGCGCAGCACAGGAGAATCCCTGTTTTTCCAAGTAGCAGGTCAAGCGAGCGGGCAAAGTGTCGTCGGCAGCATCTAAGGTCTATTTTGCGAAGCAGATCGATGGTCGGTGGGTAATTGCACTCAGCCGAGTCACACCAAGTATAGCGCAGAAGATTTCAAAGAGGTGAACGGTCAGAAGTCTCCGTGGAGAACTCGCGAAGTAACGAGGGCCGTTGATCGCGATCTGTTGATGCGTGGGTTCATCTCTTGAACTCGGGGTTCGTGAGTTCGGAGGGCGGACCATATCCTTTGGTTGCGCGAGATCGCGAGTCGCGAGAATTGTGGAAAGGAAAAGAGCCATCGCCTCTCGGGATTTCGCGGAGGGAGAGTGCCAAGGTTCGACACTCCAACTCGCGAGGTCGCGAGTTGCGAGA
>ML777434.1:329714-370727 GCA_009831015.1 Picea engelmannii | reverse complement strand
CTCGACAGAGAAGTCTGCACACGCTATCTGAACGCTTATTAGCTCAGCTACCCTCCTTACAGGAGTCATGCGTAGTTAAGGTGGCATTTAAAGAAAGATATCAGTACGAGTTTGATTGAGGGGATACCCAGTTTTGGGTGACTGAGGCACGCTTCTGTGGGGAGAATTTTCCTGAATATATAAACTCAGTCTTTGTATTTTGTAAGCATCGATGGTTGAGCAGAGCTCCCTACTGTAATGTTTTAACAACTATTCTAGCTTTTAGCTTATGTATCTGTATATGAGATTTCTAGTTTTATGACAGACAGTTCTTCTTACTCCATCTAATTTCCGTCTCAAGCTAAGAGAGTTCGTGATTGACAGAGTTGCGCGAGTTATTGCGGTAATGTTTTGATAAAAGATTTATTGTTGCATTGCTGCATTCTCTGGCTTTGCGTTTGAATGTAAGATGATATCGCATTTGGATGTCTTCTTCCTCAGTCTGTTAGAAACCTGCTGTTCATAACAGACCTCCGCTTTTCTCTTGTACAAGTCTTCCGCCTGTTCACCCTTTACTACAACTCACTGTCTGAAGTTTACGTTAGACCTCACTTGCTCATGCATACCTGGCCTAGTTTCAGAGTTGGAACGCTATTGTTTTGAGTTTCCCGCCATTCGATCACCCATCTATGAACAACCGTGACATAAAACTGATGGGCGTCAGGCTCTGCTCTTGCTAGCAATCCAGGAGTGACTTCCGTCGCCAACATGTCCATTGGAAAAGGAAAGTTCTCGGAAGAGACCTCATCCAAGCCATGTAAGTGGGTGATGTGGTCAGGGGATGTCCAAACATCTCGGTGCAATGAAGGCCAAGGATGCAAGAGATGTTATCTGTGGGTGCCTTTGTTAGAAGGCGAGTTGTACCTGTTCTTGATGCATTCTTTCCAAGCCCATTCTTGCCTTTTATTCTTTTTATTCTTTTACCTTTATTGCTTTTTTCTTTTTTGTTCAAGAGCTAATCAGGGGACACTGCCCTGGCGTGGTGACCAGTGGTGACAACGTTACCCACAAGTATTTTCACATAAATGAGAAGGTTGGCTCGTGATGAGACCCCCTTTCCCTTGGCCATGCAACCAGGAATCACTGCCCTGGCGTGGTAACCAGCTAGTGGCAATGTCATACTGCTAGGTACCCATGGACCTAGTAGGCTAGCTCGTGATGAGACCCCCTACCCTCTGGTTAGGTCTTGTTTTATTATTTTTTCGGGTCCCACTTGTTTCTTGTTGAGAAGCCTTTTATTTCTTTCTCGGGGATCCCTAGGCGAGGCATCTCGAGGTTTTATTTTTAGGCTTTTATCTTTTACCAACTTGCTTTTACCTTCTAGGCCTTTAGCCCCTTCTTCCCACGAGATAAGGTGCAGTCCTGAAAATAGGTCAACCCAGTGCCCAGACAAGTGGAACGGGATAAGTGAGCGGGAAACAAGATGAAACAGTGGTGCTGTGAAGGGAGCGGACGATGGCTTTTCAGAACCCCCCCCAAGTGGCAAACCAAAACCTATAGACACAGGCTTACTAGGGCATCTTGTCAATCCCCCCAGACATGGTCAAGTGGGCAAGAGTAAGATCCAAGCAGTCGTTAGAAATAAAAGGAATTAGATGCACATATTCAAGTGTTTTGATGATCAAAGTGACACATACCATGATACCTGGACTAATTACCTCATGGAGCAAGAACCATCTTTGACACAGGACCAAGCTGATTGTGATGGATGCTGCTGCTGACAAGATAAAGATGCTGGAAGAAAGAAAAGGTGGGCCGTCAAGGGCCATGCCAAAGTCAATCCTGCTCTCGGTACTCCATGTCTAGGACCTGTGGGCCTCGAGACATGATCTCCTAGTTATCCCTAAAATTGGGGGATAACATCTGGCTCCAACTCGGGGACATGTGCTCACCGTAGAGCGCATGAGAACCTCAACATCTCTGGCATAACCTGTTTACCTATTGACTGGATGTTGGGTGTAGTCAAACAACCAATGTAGCCAATCCAACAACGTCCCACGATACCTGCCTTTGTGCTTCATCATAAACCAAAATAGTGATAAGTCAAGCATAAAAATGTCATGCATTAGAATATATATCATATCATTGGAAATCACAAAGTCTAACTCATGGAGGCGGGTGGGAGGGACAAAATCATGCCACGTCAATCTCTGATGAAAGTGCTCAATCCTCTTCAGGAAGGGGTCATGAAAAATCCAAGGTTCAGAACACCGACTCAATAGGTCTGCAAACTTGCCACCCCGGACGTCTTCACACTCTGAAGGGACCGACAAGGATCTAGCAGATGACAGGCAAACTCTTAAGGGAAAGTTGAAACACGGAAATGATAGACTTGAACTTGTAGTTTTCAACCAACCCTTGTATTCTAGGGTTTGCTTAAGAGGAAACTCAATATAAAAGATATACTTCCCAACTACACCTTTAATGAAACAACAAGGTAAAGTAATAACAGGTGGCTGGAGAAAAAAGTCATGAGAATCCTTCTTTAGGCAAACAATGTTCTTACTCCTATCAAAATCCGAGCACAGTGGTGGTTGATAGTCATTTTCATAGGATAAATCTAAGTGCTCGGAGGAGTACTCATCAAAGCCCTCAAGGTAAGACCGGAAATCATCAGGCAAATACAGTACTTGGTCAACCTTGGGTGTTTGGGGAGCATCGATAAAAATATCATCTCCTTGTTGCCACTGGTCAAGAGTAACTTGTTGTGATAATTGCAAAGGCAACACTTGGAGATGACTCCCTATGTCATAGATGGGATCCATATCATAACCAACTGCATCCGACCTACGTCTCCCAACATGTATGAACTCATCAATATCAACTATGTTAGTATCAGTATCATAACATGGAGGGTTCAAAACATTCAAAAGCTCGCCCATTTCCTCCTCTTTTCCCAAATCATAAAGTAGACAATCATCGAAATCTTGGAGAGGAGGGTAACTTACACTTTCTTCTTGTGCAGGAGCTTCGAGGACTTGGGTATCTTTAACGTGCATCACTGTCTTATCCTCCTGAGTTGCCCCTTCATCTTTGGTTGTACAGTAAGGAAGATGCTCTTCGTTCGGGGATTCCATTTCTCCATCACTCTCTGAATCATGAAACAAGGTATCATCAAAATCCTGAAAAGGAAAGAAACTAACCTTATCGTCTTATTGTTGTGCAGGTGGAGAAGGCTTGTGGATCGCTTCATTAAGAGGAAGACGGCATGTTGATACTTCGTTATTTGGTTCCAGCCCCTCAACTGTGTCTTCAACAATCCCTTGTCGATCTGTGGTTTGTTCCCCTTCTTCTTGGAAATCAACAATGAAGTTCTCAAGGGCAAACAAACTCTCCCTATTGAGAGAACCTGAGGTAAAGAGGCATCTTATCTCAGACGAGGAGATGTTCTCCTCAATCCTTGCAGCCATGTTGTAGGCTTCATCGAGTGTCCTTGGGGCTCTATTATCAAGGGGAAAACTCAGATATCCCAAAAGTGCACGAGTAAAGAGATGGACAAGGTATCTCTCCTCGGGATGATGACTTTCAGGAATTTGATACAGCATGTTCTCAAATCTATCCTGGAAGTCTCTGACATTTTCATCCTCAGCTTGCTTTATATGCTCAAGTTCTTCTAATAGTACTGGGATGTCTTCCAGCTGGATACCCCATCTCTCGAGAAAGGTTTCCTCAAATTGCTCCATAGTTGTGATGCTGGCATTGGGGAGGTTATCATACCATTCTTTAGTATTGCAATAAAGAGTGGCCGAGAAAAGTTTCATGACCACGTCTTCAGCATAATCATCGAAAGGGTAGGATAGGAAGAAATTCCAGAAATTTCTCATGTGATAGTCAGTGCTCTCTCTATCACCACCAGTGAATCTAGGGAGCAAATGTATTCAAAGAGCATTTGTTGAGGATATCCCAGGATGTTACTCATGTTCAAAGGCTTGTAGTTTCCCGGGTCCCACTGTGAAGTCATAGTTGGCTTCGTCATCAGTGGAGTTGCCAGATAATTTTCTTGAAACTATCAAAAGATAAGGGAAAACACCCAAAGTGGAGTCGCCGGGTAAGCTTGCGAGATAAATACTCTAGAGGCAAGGCTTACCGAAAAGTGTCGTCTTGAGGAAGTTTTGACTCAGTGTTCCCCGACAACGGCGCCAAAATGTTATCGCACAGTTTGTAGCAAGGATAAAAGGCTTGAGGTTTGAATGTCAAACTGGCGTAACAAGAACCAATCCGACCCAATGTCACCACAATGGGATGGTTCTTTCTTTTTAGGGAGGTATGGCCCAGGGGAGACGTCCCTGGTGACCTGGGGTTTTGAGAAGGCAAAGGATTACAGGATAAAGTAGTTATTCCCCCCTCACAAGTCACCACCGAGCAGATAGTCCAGCTAAAGGCCAATAATAAAGTAAAACCCCCAAAGAGATATACCTGCCTGAGACAAAGCAACAACGAACTGATATATGCAAGCTAGCTCAGTGGGTTAGTACTTCATATAAATCAATGACTATCTGATAAACATATAAGCAATTTGACAATAAATGTTGACGAAGTCAATGTTTATAAAATAACAATGAAAATTATATCACTTCTTCAATAAATACTAGAACAATGTGGCATTCAATGCAACAAATCAATACTTCATTTAATTCATGCCTTTAATCATCATTCAATTGCTTATAAGGAAAACGTTTAGCTGCACCAATGATGTTATAGCTAAAGATGACGACAACATATAGGGTTAAAAGGTTAGTTTTAGGCTAGGGTTAATGAAGTTAGGGTTTGATTCAAGGTTTTGAAAATTGTTTGTGATCAAGTTCACTTCAACGCATGAGGTCTTTAGATCAGTGCCTTAGGGTTAATGGAGTCAAATAGTGAAGGACGTAAGAGCTAAAGGAGGCAAAGGTAAAAACGACTAAGGACTAGAGGGAGAAGCTTTGAGGTGTTGCTAAGGCAAGGCCTCAAAGTCAAAACCCTAGGGGAGAGAGGCTCACCTTGGTGTAGGAGAACTAGGCCTCGGTGCTCTCTCCTCCTTCCTCAACTCGGTGGCAATCACGGCTAGCTAAAGATGAAGCATAAAACCAAGACAGGAAGGTTTGATGAAGCAGAGTGTTGCTACAACAAGGCTCTATCAGCAAACCCTAGAAAAATTGGCCCAAAGTGTAGAAAGCCTAGGCTTAAGGCGTCTCCTTCTTCTCATCTTATGAAAGGTATGGCTAGCAAAAATGAAGAGAGAAATGAAAGTGTAGCAATGGCTAGGCTCTCTCCTTCTTCAATCAATGGCCGAAAATTCTCTCAATGGGGACATGAGACAAGGACCTACTTGTGTGCTTGTTACCTAGGGTTTTGTTCAACAAAATTATAAACATATGCAAGAAATAAAACTACAACCATTCATTCAAGAAGTTTTGCAGAAAAATACTTACATATCACCAAGAAAAAGCATTGCAAACCCTAGTTGTAACACCTTCCATTAAGAGAAATGCCAAATTATGCCAAGAAAATACTCCTTCAACAAGTGCGCATCACTAAATCAACCAATAACCCAAGAGAGGGCGCAAATTTCAGACCTCACTAATGGGTGAGTGAGTGGTCATGAAAAAATGAAGGTGAAAATCCTTCATTTATACAATATCATGACCTAAATTTACATTTTAGGTCATGTAAAAGGCCGACAAGGCCAAAATACTAAGATCATACTGTTTTACATTAAATTGTCAAATTGAAACCCTAATCAAGCTGAAAAGAGATAACAAGCCCCTCTAAAGGAGACGTTAGCCCCTTCTAGGGCAAATGGAGCATCATGGAGCAAAATGTTAGCCTTCCTTGGGCTTCTCCAACCTGCCACACGTGCCAATACTGCCCAGTCTGCTTCCCAAGACGTCCATAATGCTGGATGACGTCATGGTCATGATGGGTGACGTCCTAGGCCTTCCAAGGCCAACGTGCCACTAAAAAAGGGCCAATCCCACTAGGTCAAGCTCTGTCAGGGTGCCTCTGGTGGAACGTCCTCTTCTTCTCCGGTGCAAAGCTCCTGATCCATCTTTGTCCTGTCTCTGCCCCCTGATGGGTCTCAACATCCATATGGTGGGCTCTTCAGCCCCATGTAGGTCCGAACTGATCATCTCCCCATGTGTACCGGTCCAAATGGCACCTGTCCGTCGGGCATGGTCCTGCACATCAAAAGCTATGCCCTCCATGGTCTCATCAGTCACAAGGATCATAACAATGTCAATCACATCTCATCATCAATATTATTAAACATGTGCATAAAATCCCTAATACATCAGTTAATAGCTTAAAGACATTTCACAAGCCTGCAATACGAGTCTGGAGAAAAGGACAAGGTGTCCTATTGGGATAGTGTCCATTGGAAAAGGAAAGTTCCCGGAAGAAACCTCATCCAAGCCATGTAAGTGGGTGATGTGGTCAGTGGATGTCCAAACATCTAGGTGCAATGAGGGCCAAGGATGCAAGAGATGTTACCCGTGGGTGCCTTTGTTAGAAGGCGAGTTGTACCTGTCCTGGATGCATTCTTTCCAAGCCCATTCTTGCCTTTTATTCTTTTTATTCTTTTATCTTTATTGCTTTTTTCTTTTTTGTTCAAGAGCCAATCAGGGGACACTGCCCTGGCGTGGTGACCAGTGGTGACAGCGTTACCCACAAGTACTTTCATAGAAATGAGAAGGCTAGCTCGTGATGAGACCCCCTTTCCCTTGGCCGTGCAACCAAGAGTCACTGCCCTAGCGTGGTAACTATCTGGTGGCAATGTCATACTGCTAGGTACCCATGGACCTAATAGGTTGGCTCGTGATGAGACCCCCTACTCTTTGGTTAGGTCTTGTTTTATTATTTTTTCGGGTCCCACTTGTTTCTTGCTTAGAAGCCTTTTATTGCTTTCTCGGGGATCCCTGGGCGAGGCATCTCAAGGTTTTATTTTTAGGCTTTTATCTTTTACCAGCTTGCTTTTACCTTTGGGGCCTTTAGCCCCTTCTTCCCACGAGATAAGGTACAGTATTGAAAATAGGTCAACCTAGTGCCCGGACAAGTGGAATGGCATAAGTGAGCGGGAAACAAGATGAAACAGTGGTGCTGTGAAGGGAGCAGACAATGGCTTTTCAGAAATCCCTCCAAGTGGCAAACCAAAACCTATAGACACAGGCTTATTAGGATTCGTGTCAATCCCCCCAGACATGGTCAAGTGAGCAAGAGTGAGATCCAAGCAGTCGTTAGAAATAAAAGGAATCAGATGCACATATTCAAGGGTTTTGATGATCAAAGTGACACATACCATGATACCTGGACTAATTACCTCATGGAGCAAGAACCATCTTTGACACAGGACCAAGCCGATGGTGATGGATGCTGCTGCTGACAAGATAAAGATGCTGGAAGAAAGAAAAGGTGGGCCGTCAAGGGCCATGCTAAAGTCAATCCTGCTCTCGGTACTCCATGTCTAGGACCTGTGGGCCTCGAGACATGATCTCCTAGTTATCCCTAAAAGTGGGGGATAACATGGCCCATACAAAACTAACAAAAAATTTAGCCAACGTTAGGCATATAATTATTTAAAAAAAGCTGCATCCATGACGTTTTTCATGTTTGGTGTCTCAAAAAAATGTTGGGGGAACATCAATTAGTACAGACAAAAGTCCCTATACTGGAAGAAGGAAGAATCATTTTAGAGGTAAAGGTATCCCCACCACCAAGGAGAAAGAAATTTGTTCCAGAAGTACCTCATTAAATGGAATAACCTTCTAGAGGAGGTTTCATCACGGGAAATTAATTTTTTTTGCCAGCGATACCCTTCCCTACCTTTGCTTTGAGAACAAAGCATTTCTAAAGGGGGAAACAATGTTATATACATAATATAAATATAAGAATAATAAAATATAATAAATAGCACTAAACACACTAATAAGATAAAGACTAATAAATGATAATAAAGAAGCATAATAAGTACATAAAAGACATGACTATTCATAAAGGCACCTAAATGCACCCTTTGACATAAATTTTTAATTGGTGTCCCGCTTCATTGTATCATTTCATCATTCATTTTATATACATATATGTATTTTATTCCAAATTGGAACATTCAAAGCTTGCATTTATATATAACAAACCCATGCACTTGCAATTGGCTTCTTCCAAAGTTGTAATTTCTCTTTTTGTTGGGGAATCGTTGAAATGACACTTGCTCCTTTCTCTTTTTACCTTCTTTCTATAGACCATGAGAATGCTCTTTTACAGGTTATTTATTAATTATTAGTATCACATTCGCTATAATTATAGAAAAATATTGGTTCCTTTTGCCTGAACCACATGTTTTCTGGCAGTCAATTTTTGGAAATGTCTGTCATTCAGATAAACATATAAAGATCATTTTCAATGTTCCACCAAGTTTCCGGGATGGGGGAGCGTGGGAGCGGGGAGACGCACATGGGGGACGTGTGGGAGCACCCCCAAAATTTAGGAAAATTCAGGGGGCACGGGGGACGTTGGGGTCTCTAGCATAGGGGTCCCTGTCTCTAAAAATATAAAAATAAAAATAATAGTGATAAAATCCCAACAATAACAATTGATCCCATGCAAATTCATCATTGTGCAATCCAGTGAAAACACTGTAATCTTGCCAATCCTAAAATCCCGAAAACTGTCAAGTCTGCTGAATTCTGAATGGAATAAGAAATTCTACTTCCTCCATATGTAGTCCGATGAGGTTGGAACCACTCTCAAACATCCTGAAACAATTAATAGTATTGCTAAAAATTTAAGTAAAAGGATAGAAAAGGAAGATAAAGGATAATGTCAGGAATGTCATTTTACTTAATATTAACATAAGAATTTAAGAATTTAATATTACCATTAACTAGCAAGATTACAAACTCCTCAAAACTCTATCCCCTATCTTTGTTCTGCCTTAAAGAGGGTCATTGGACAAAAAATCAGGGGGGAGGGGTGCTCGGGTGTCCCCCTCTTGGGAGGGGAGGTGCCCAGACGCCCCCCTTTTGGGGAAACACATCCCACACACTGGGGAAGCCTTTCCCTCTGCGTTTCCCCAAGTTTCCCCAAAAGGGGGACGTGGGCAAATGTTTCCCTAGGCGCCCCCTGCCCCCGGAGTGTAGAAACCTGGGGGGCACGCCCCCTACCTTGGGGGACGCATCCCCGTGGAACACTGATCATTTTTACACACTGCTTCTGTTCATTCAGCACATCTTTTTCTCAGTTTGTTTTATTGAAATTTATTCTATTTTATGTGTTTTTGCAGGGAGGATGAGGTTGAAGACATCCAGAAGGTAACACTTCAAATATTTGATCCATGAGAGTGCCAGAATTATTCATTTGAACTGTGTTTAATTTGACTGTATTTTAGTTGACCTCTTCAGCCTCACGAGCATGAGAGAAATTTACAATTGAACTTTTGTATTTGCAGGAAATTTCAGTCCTTTCTCAGTGTCGATCTCCTTATATCACAGAATATTATGGCTCATACCTTCATCAAACAAAGTTATATATAGTTATGGAGTACATGGCTGGTGGCTCTGTTTCGGATTTGGTAGGTAAATTCAACATGCAAGCTTCAGAAGATTGTTTGCATGTTTCATATGTTAATGTATGTCTGAAGATTTTATGTATGTCTGAAGCCTTGTTGGTAAATTGAGTTCCTCTTCTTGTGCACGGGATAATGGAAATGTGTAAGGTTTTTATATGGATTATTATATCCCCTAATGCTCTTAGATTCTAGGGCAATGTAAGTCACAACATGCATAGTTTATACATGAATATGTTTTTGGCCTTTGGCCATTTTTATAGCTGCTGACAATTGAGGATGGTGTATTTGTTTGGTCTGCAATTTCAATTGTTAAAGATGGAGTTGAACTACTCTAGCATGGAGTCAAGTAAGGAAAATAAAAACTGCAAGCGTACTCCTGGCTCGATATTGCTAGTCAACTTGCGATGCATGTGCATTGTGAACAGTGTGTTTTTTGTTGGTTCCTTAGGGGCAGCCACAAGGGAGTGGTGTCTCCTACCAACACAATGGTTGATTGTTTGCATGGTGAGTATGTTTGTTTGCTTGGCCTTCTCCTCCTCCTCTGTGGGATGTGTTCTGTGGGTGCTTGTGCGTGAAACAAGAGTTGGACACCCCTATCTTGTGGTGTCTTTGACTAGCTTCCACAACTATAAAATCTCCTCTCCTCTTGAGTGTTATCCTACATTTGTTGTGAGGGTTGGTCTTGGAATAGCTTCTATGGCTACAAAATCTTCTCCTCTCTTGAGTGTTATCCCACATTGGTGGTGAGGGTTGGTCTTGGAATAGCTTCTATGACTACAAAATCTCCTCTCCTCTAGAGTGTTATCCCACTTTGATTGTGAGGGTTGGTCTACGGCAGCATTTAAGTCCCAACATACCATGATCCTTATGCCAACGGGGGCAGCCATACAGGAGTGGTGCCCCTACTAACATAATGGTTGGTTGTGTGGGGTGAGTATGTTTGTTTGTTTGGCCTTGTTGAAATTTTAGTGCCCCACAACCATTACAAAATTCAGCCTTCAAATAAGGCTGTGGATCTGCACTCAAAATGTTTTTAGCCCTAAGCTGAATCTGATGTCTCTGGAAACCCTATTCAAACTTCCAAATTTGCAACAACAAATCATCACGGGAAACGTACAAATACATAACTGTTAGATCATCTCAGCAGCCATTAGGGCAAGATCTAACCCACAAATCAGATCTGGAAATTACATTAGCAATCAACAACTAAGTTAGTAATAAAATCAGATCTGAAAGTACACATGAAGCATGCTAAGTCAACGTAGCATTCAACCTAGATGTTCATCACATCAACATAATAAATAGACAACAAATTCACCCAAAATCAGATCTGTATAAATTAGAACTAGACATAATTTGTAGCAGCAAACACATCTCTTTCTATTTCCCATGAAAGATGATCATAGTACAACAAATCAACTCATCCCAAGCTGGAAATGCAAAACCCTTACAGCATATCCCAAGTACGAAATGCAAAACCCTTCCACTGTATCCCAAGCAAAGCTTCTTACAAGAATAGCAAACCCTAGCTAGGGCATCACATGCTAATCACTAGCAAATTCTAGCTTCATTTTATTCTCCAAAAGCTACATCTTACCCAAATGAAAAATCACACAACAAGAGGTTACATTCTCTCTATTCCTTCTTTATTATCTTCTTATTAATGATGAAGTGATGCGCTCCTCCTTCCTTTTATAGAGTAATAGAAGGAGTGAGTTACAAGTAGCATAAAAGATTCACCCTAGACTTGGTCTAAAGTGGAGCACCCTACATGTGCCAAGTAGGAAGTAACATGCCCACAAGTGCCAACTCATGTACTCCATACATTTTTATGCAAAACCACATATATTTTTGCACCCACAAGTGCCAACTCACCATTCCACATATTGTTATGCAACAAGTGCACCCTCCTAGTCCAATTGACAAAATAGAGGAAAAGTGGGCTATGAGGCAAAACAACCTCATGAGATTTTTTCCCCTTAAGCACTCTCCCTCCAACCTAAGTGCTCATATAGGTTAAGGAGAGTGAAGAACAAATTTGGATCAACCCCAACTAACAAGCCTTCCCTTCCTACTTTGTGGGATGTGTTGTTTGGGTGTTTGTGTCCAAAAATAGTTGGATACCCCTATTTTGTGGTATCTTGGAATAGCTTCTATGATCATAAAATCTTCTATCCTTGATTGTTATCCCACATTGGTTGTGAGGGTTGGTCAACGACTGGATATAAGTCTCAACATACCACTATTCTTATGCCTATGGGGGCAACCACAAGGGAGTGGTGTCTCCTACTAAAATAATGGTTGACTGGTTGTTGGGTGAATATGTTTTCTTGCTCCGCCTTACTGTTCTTTGTTGGACATGTTATGTGGGTGAGTATGTGAAACAACAATTGGATACTCCTGTCTCCTGGCATCTTGGACTAACTTCTATGATTATAAAATTTACTCTCAAGAGTGTTATCCTACATTGGTTGTGAGGGTTGGTCTGTGACAACATATAAAAAAGTATAAAGTATCCTATTATGGTCTGTTTAAACCAATTTGACTTGTGAGACATGTGTTAGGTTCCTTTGATGATGGAGGGGAACCAACTTTTGGAGGTCAAACACCTTACTTCATGCACACACAATGGCTCTACAACCATTGGTGTTTGAATTGGGTTGTTTGCATGCCACCACCCTGCCTCAACATACCATGAGCCTTATGCCAATGGGGGTTGCCACAGGGAGTGGCATCTCCTACTAATATATGTAGAAATTTCGAGTTACAACTCTTATTGCAGCAAAAATTTTACCTCAACCTCGAGGTTCCTCGACTCTATTTTCTGTGAGCTTTCAACCTTAGGGATGAATCTGAAATATTAAATTACAACAACAAATACTTCTCTTCTCTCCATCCAAATAGATAAGGAAAATACAATGAATAAGTACAAAGAGACTAATTTGCTCTAGCTCTCACAACTCTGTAATTACATGAGTGAACAAGAATGAATTAATGAGAACAAGAATGAATTAATGAAAAGACTCTCTCCTCCCTTTATTTATATGAAAGGTGATGAAAGGTGAGGGATGCCAACAATGCTAAAGGGAGGGATGCCGACAATACTAACGTGGACCTTGTCCACAACAAACAACCTAACTAAACAATAGATAGGCCCTCATGTGAAGTGCTCCAACTCTAAGTGACATATATCAGGCCTCCTCCAAGGTATGCACGTCCACCAAGCAAGGCTCCCAAGGTGAGCACTCCTCAAGAAAGGTTGAATGCTCTTCCTCCGAGTCTAAAGGCTTCTATTGCTCCAATGCTCCCTCCTAAGCCATGTATACTTATGGCTCCTATTATCACAAGATTTGTACTTGTGCAAAGCCCTCCAGAAGATCCCAATCTTGTGTAACAATTGAAAGTTTCTACCACTGTCACCTAAGTAGATACTTACCTTGTTTTAGTGATGGAAGAAAGTCCAACACAAGGGAGGCTTCCCCGGTGACCTCAAGGGATCAAATAACAAGATTAGCCGAGCCTACAACCCCCTATCTTGGTCACCTAAATGTTAGGTCTAGGTCTAACAGAGGTAAGGGAGGTAATGAGATAACTGGTTCACATGTACGAGACAAATAACAATCCAAAACATAATATAGACAATTACCAAGTTATATAACTCATTAATGACCTCTTAGACACTAGATAAGCAAATAAACCAATTGCTGTTGCAAATTACAGCAGTAAGACAATGTATAACAGCAATTAATCTTTTGTAACAACAATAGAAAAAGTACCCAAAAATATAGCAATTTAGCATATAAGTTTAGCCTTCAACATGTGCAACAACATCCAATTGCTAGATCTGAATTCTAAGTATCTTTAGCCACTAGTCCAAGTAAGTATGCAACAATTAAACTAAACCCTAGTGGCTGTAGCAAACTTTTATAACAGCAGCAATAAATATCATTTGTTTGCTAGGGTTAGAGTTAGTAGGGCTAGTCAAATCGCTTTAGGAGAGAGAATGCTAATTCTAAGAATGTTTTCACCACAAGGAGAATTCTAGACTAGTGCCGTTGTCTTTTCTAGGGAAAATGGAGTCAAGCATGAAACACTTGAAGAGAGACTTAGAAAATCAAGAAGAATGAGATTCAAACCCTAAGGTGCACAGCCTCTTGGGGCTTAGGAGTTAAACCTTCAAGAAAACTATTTATAGGGTGCAAAACCTCTTGGTCCCTAGATGCCGTTTTCCCTCATCTAGATGACCTAGGTCAAGGATCAAATGACTAAGATCAAAACCTTAAGGTGCAAAGCCTCTTGGATCTTAAGCCTTTGAATCTTAGCAAGAGACTAGGCCTCTTAATGCCTTCACCAATCTTGGACAAACAAAAGTATTAAAAGAGAGAAAAACTTATGTCTCCTTCCTGGGGTTTTACTTGGACAAAGTAACATGCAACAATATAGCAATTAACAATTATACCATGAGCAAACACATAAACGTAAAGCAAATTACTTACTTATCCAAGTCGCTATGCCAAGCGAAACCCTAGTTGCAACAAGATATCATCCAACCACAAAGAAATCCTCCAAGAGTAGCGCACTATATCCAAGAGACAAAAAGAGAAGAGAGCAAACTTTTCTAGAGCTCATACTCACAAGTGTGAGGGGAGAAGTGATGATGAAAATGAAATGGAGCACTAGCCTTATTTATAAGGAAACCCTGGCGCTTAATTTGTCCAAAAAAAGTTAATAATCATGTTACAAGTGGGGTTGACCCCTCAAATTGCCTTTACAAATGATAAATCATGCTAAAACAATATAACAAAGCCCTTCACACGTATGGTGATGTCATGCTCCAAGAGGGTGTGTGAAGGCCTTCCAAGGTCATGTGTCATCATCTCATGGTGCAATCAAGGTAGGAGGTGTATCTCGTCATCCATGGTCATGTCATATCATCAATGGTGCCCCAAATGGAAAATAATCCCCATCATCGTCAAACCCTAATGTGTGACTTCATCATTAAAAGAGGGCCAACGTCCAAGGTGTAGAGCATAGCGTCCAAGGTGGAGAGGAGTGCATGTCATCTATGTGTGTCTTCCAATCATCTCCCTGTGTAATGTCCTCCATCCAATGCATGGTAGTCTCTAGGGTGTAGTGCCCTAGGTGTGGGCTTCCTGCTCATCTTTGTGCCACCATGACCATATCTATCGAAATCAAGCCCATTTGTCCATCGTCCAAGGTCTAGAAGATGTGAGAGTCAATGTCTGAATGTCTCGAGCCACTGAGTGACTCAATGCTTTGCATCGCACGTGCCATATCCTGCAATAGAGTCGTAATGTCCTAGGCGAAAGCCTGGGGCGTCCTTCAAAGAACCATGTCAGGGGCATCTAGATCAAAACAAAATATGAAATCAAGTAAAGCCAATGTTCATAAGATATACCAGTCCTTAAATCATGCAAAGTAAGCTGTTACTTAAGATTTAAGCCACATGAATAATTCACATTAAGTATCCCCTTTAAATTTCACATTAGCTTAGGAATTTATGTAAGTTGACAAGTTTGAATATGGGAGGACCTTCATCTGACCCTAGTAGGTGTGCCAACCAAAACAGTGAAAGAAAAGACCAAAGTAGAGGGATATGTCTCGGGGGAAGTAGTGGAAGAAAAAAACCCTTCAAGAGTAAGTGTGATAGTGGTACATGTTGGGCTTACCTTATGGCTTATGGTGTCATCGAGTCCATTCCTACGAGCGCCTTTGTGGAGGGTGCGCTTGCTCGAGTTACCACTTTCTAAGCGCTACGTTTTTCCAAACTCCTTAATTTTCCTTTTTACTGTCCTCTTATCATATTTGCAAGTCCCCTTTAAAGGTTTCAAGCTATAGCATCATTACTTTGGGACTGGGGCGAATGCAGAAAGGGTAGAGCTCAAGTTTGGATTGGCTTTTGAGAGTCCTTTGCTATTCTTTCTTTATTCTTCTTTTGCTTAGCAACTGCAATCAACCTTTGGGCCTTCAACTCCTCTTCTCATGATAGAATGGATCATGATCCATTACCAAAGTTTAGTGCACTATGACAGGCTCCAAGATGGAAAGTGTTAAGTATAGCGGGGAAACAGAACGTTACCCCTGTGAGGGGCCCCCAATAGTACCTCTTTTCCCTGGGCGGTGACAACACAGGACTAGGGCACAGATGTTGACCACCAAGGTGAAACAAGGAAACAAACATAACTTCTCGAGCTTATGATCCATTGTCAAACTTCAACCAATGATCCTCATTCACATGCATAGTAAATTAAGCACAACACTTCGCATGAAAGGACTAACATACCTCATGGTGATATTGGCTTACCATCTCCATACATTGAGTTGATTGGATGTGATGAGCTTGATTGATCCAAAGTAGAAGAGGCAATTTGAGGGGGGGATGCTAGCAGCGACCATGTTGATCATCATCATAGTCGGGATAATTGTCTTCATTGCGGGCAATGAGACATGATCTCCTCTAGTTACCCCTAGGCATGGGGGGATAATAGGTCCACTACACCTACTTGGTCATTTCTCAATCTAAGCATCCTCGAGTCAAGTACAAGCCTCCATGCAAGCACTAGGAGGCCCTATGCTATCTAGGGCTCAACGCTCTCCTCCATGATGCCCAATGCTCCTCCTCCAAGTGGGTTGTCCTTCAAAGAAAGAAACCAATCTCGTTGAGTGCACACTATGAAGAAAGTCACCATGCCACATAGGTCTCAAACCTCCAAAGGAAGAGTGCTAAACAAGCATCAAGTCAAGGTCTAACAATCCACGACTAAGTTATTTCCAATGTGTATGTCTATCATGGTACATCCAAGGGTAACCAACACATAATGCACCTCACATCACATGAAGCACCCCCAAGCATGGTGTAAACACTTTTGAAGTAACCCCAAAAGTTAATATTCCTTATTTACGAGGAAAGTGTTTTCACAAACACCATTTTTCTTCCTCTGCAACTCAACCAAACCTTCCATCTACAAATCTAAACATGTTGCAGCCTTGGAATCAATCATTGGCCCCTAGAAGGAACTGTCACCCAAACATCATGCTCCTCCATCAAGGCATTACACCTCACCTCCTTAAACAACTAGAAGGCTCACAAATGGAAGTAGCCAATGCAATATGGTTAGCATATCTCCTAGTAGGTATGCTTGCACTCATCGAAGATTTGGGGACTCCTACATTCGCCTTTGCATCCTACAATGTCTGAGTAAGCCATTTGGGCTTTCTGCATGCTAGACTAGAGGGTGAGGGCATATCCATCCTCAAGCTTTCCTCTTCCACACTTGGATATGATTCTTCTCTATCCTCTGAATCAGCCTATGGAACAACGACTTCATCACTCCCTTCAATCACTTAAGGAGATACTTGCGATCTGGAGGACCACAAAGCCTTATCAATTTTCACATGTTGGCTCACCATAGTCTTTCGCTATGTTGGAATGCAGAACCTGTAAGCTTTAGACGTATCACTGTATTCAACGAAACAAGATACTATTACAACATCTCGAAGATCAACGCTTGCTTAGACGCCTGTATTGGCCCACAAACAAGAAGATCAACGCCGAAACATTGTCTGTACGGGACAGAACCTAGCCGAAACGTGGGCGGTCGTACTATACGGTGTTTTGTACTCGCAAAATGTTGTATAGTGCAGTTGCTCGCGTTTCGACCGGGTTTTGTACGAGTTTCGGTGTTTCACCGAATTTCAGGTACCAGGACGACACCATCCCAACGGTTTCCTGCAACTTAGGCAAGAAACAACCCAAATAGGGCCTCCAACTAACTGTAAACATTGGTATCTCACCCATGCACCTCAAAACCTCCAACCATTGAATTAAAACCCTCAATAGGTTCAACTCCCTCTTTCCAGGAGAATCCTCTATTAACTAAATCAAGAATCTCATCCAGGTCAACTCCCTCTTTCTAGGAGAATCCAACAACCTTGTCCTGGTTCTCTTCAACACTCCCATCAGCTACAAGCTTAGAATCAATCTTAGATTGCAAAATAGGTTTTGAACCTATCTCCATGGTATCCTACTATACATGCTTTGCATATGCCTCTCTAATATTAGAATGCTCACCAAGCTTGTGCCACAAGATCAAAAGAAACTTGTAAAGGCCACCATCTTGTACTCCTCTAGAGTCCTTGGACTTGCTAGACTACAATCATTGATAGTGCATAGTTGTCCTTCTAAAGCAACTCTATGCTGAAGATTTTTCATACAAGAAACTGAAAGAAGATTTTTCTTCAAACTAGGGACAAACAAACCATCATTCAATTCAAGAATATCACTTGATGGCATCTAGAAGGAAATGGAGCCCAATTCTTTCACAAGATAAGTAGCATCATCACTTAACTCCAAACTCTTTCCTTTCTCTTGCTCACAACTTTTATTGCAAATTCAGAAATTTCTCCTCAACCTTGAGGCTCCCCGGATCTATTTTCTGTGAGCTTTCAGCCTTAGGGTTGAATCTGAAATATTAATTACAGCAGCAAATACTTCTCTTCTCTTCAATCAAATATGTAAGGCAGCCCAACAAAATAAAAACACCGAACAAGTGCACTTCAATGCAACAATGCTTCATTCCTTAGAACACACTTCTCAAGCATATAACAGATCTGAAAATAACTTATAACAGCAGTAAATCCGTCCCTTTAGCTTCTATATGTTTGTTAAATCACTTAAAAATACTTGCTCATTGTTATGTCAAATCGACATACATAACCGGCACTAGAACCTACTCAATCATTAAGACAACATATGCTGAAATTCAAATGTGCAAGTACTGAAATTTTGGATAGCAGGAGCACTTCATAAATATGTATAAGATGAAGTACAAGTACATACCAGAACTTAATACAAAAGGTGGTATAAGTCATGCTCTCCAAACCATAGAAACCATAAGAAAACCCTGCCAACAATGCCTCCTAGCTAGGAATCTCTCTCAACCAAAGTTGGTTGCTGCACCAAAGATCCTCAACAAGCTAGTATACACACTGACAATTCCTCCTTGCCACCTTCACTTGCATCACACAAGTGTATAATATAATCTCTCTCTATCTTTTCCACGTCAAACATTTCAACTAGTACTAGAGTTTCCAAATGCCTCAAAACCCTAGTCTTCTTCGCTCACAAGAACTATAAGATCAAGTGCTCCTAAACCCTATCTTCCCTTGTATTCTTAGGGAAAAACCCTAACCCTAGCCTTGTCTTGAATCTCCTCAAGAACCTTAGTGCTCAAGACAAAGAGAGCAAAGACAATGAAGAAGTACAAAGAGACAAGCTCACTCTAGCTCTCACATCTCTAACACAAGCATGTGATTACACGACTGAACAATAATGGATTAATGAAAAGACTTTCTCTTCCCTCTATTTATGTGAAAGGTGAGGGAGTCCAACGATACTAAAGTGGAACTTGTCCAAAACAAACAACTTAACTAAATAATAGATGGGCTCACATGCGAAGTTGATAGATGGGCTCACATGTGAAGTGCTCCAACTCTAGGTGACACATGTCAAGCTCCAAGGTATGCATGTCCACCAAGCAAGAGTCCCAAGGTGAGCACTCCTGAAGAAAGGTCGAATGCTCCTCCTCCATTGTTCAAAGGCCTCCATTGCTCCTACTCTCCCTCCTAAGCCATGTGTACTTCTGGGTCCACCACACCTACTTGATCACTTATCAATCCAAGCATCCTCAAGTCAAGTACAAGCCTCCATGAAAGCAACCAAGAGGCCCCATGCTACCTAGGGCTCAACGCTCTACCCCAAGATGCCCAATGCTCCTCCAAGTGGATCGTCCTTCCAAACAACCAACCAAAATCCTTGACTGCACACCATGAAAAATGTCACCATGCCACATAGGTCTCCAATCTCCAACAAAAGAGTGCCACAAAAGTATCAAGTCATGGTCTAGCAATCCATGAATAAGCTATTTCCATTGTGTATGTCAATCATGGTACAACCAAGGGTAACCAATGCACCATGCACCCCACATCACATGAATCCCCCCCAAGCATGGTGTAAATACTTTCAGAGTAACTCAAAGGTTGACTGGTTGTGGGGTGAGTTTGTTTGCTTGCTTGGCCTTCCCTTCTTCTTCTGTGGGATGTGTTGTGTCAGTGCATGTTTACTAAACAACAGTTCGACACGCCCATCTTGTGGCGTCTTGGAATAGGTTCTACGAATATAAAATTCCTCTCCTTATTGTTATGTTGGTCCTGTTGTCATCCTAAATTTCCCCTTAAGAAATTTGCTACTAATTTCTAAGGGGTTTCAAATGGAGAGTTTAGGAATACTGTGCTTGTCACCCACATGATACCCCTCAGTTCAGAATCAGTGCTTGCTGATCCTAAGGGGATATCCCCACAAGATCTGAAATTTATCCTTCAAAATCAACAACGAATGTCTTGAGATTTCCTAATAAAACTTGTTGATCTGCGATAAAATATCTCTGAATCTGCTGTTAGAACTTAAAATCACCAAGCAAACAATTCATATCTGCAATTAATGCTTGCAGGTATGTAACTAATGCTCTTGAACAGTGAATATGACATTGAAATCAGCAAACAACTTTAAGAATTAAATCTCAGTTTTTTGCAAGTGATTGGTGCCTTAATTGGTTGGGTATGGAAGCCAAAGAAAACAAATAATATCAACAAGGCAATTAAATCTTGCTGACAAGAAACTTTCAAATCAGAATTCTGAAGCAAATTACAGCAATCAAATGAAAGAGTTCTCACACAATCAAGATTTTTGAATTGGCCACCAAAAGAAGACTGTTCATTCTCCATTAATCAGAGTTGTCATGAGTACAAAGGTCTGAATAATTTCAGATTGGAATCACACCCTATCAAAGGACCTAAGGGGATTCACGAATCTTGGCTTAGGATCCTTACCCTCACACAATACTTGATGATATGATCAATTGAAGCAATATGCAGGAGATATGATCAATATGAAAGCCTGAATGTAGCTCGAAAATTCGGATGTGAAAACACAAGTGAAGAAGGCAGGTCTCAGTGAGTAGAATATGCACCAATGAATTGAACTGCCTGCCAGCTCTTCTCTTTATTGAAGGATAGTTCCAAATCTGAAATGATGATCTGAATTTGACGTTGCTTCTCTCCTTCCCAAGATAGTTCATGCATGATTTATCACATATAGTGCCGATCTTATGTCATGAAACAGCAGGAAGATAAACTTAACTTCAATCCTGAAGAATGCTGCCCTCTTAGCAGTGTTACGACTAAAACAGTCCTGTTTCCGAACGTCAGTCAGACAAGCAAGGCTAAATTTTGAACACAAACAGCACTGAATGAGCACATGAGGCAGCACTGTATTTGCCTTATGGAAGCACAAAAGCATCTTTCTTATCTTCCGTGCAAATCTGAAACTATCTATTGTTTTTCCTAAAGACAGATCTAACCTGGAGTATAATTGGCAGCTTCCCTCATGAATTTGAATTGCTTTTTGTAATTATAAACACCCATTTTCTCTGTTTATTTTTAACTTTGGAAGCCTTATGACGGTGCTGATCTGAACTGGTCAAGAGCTGATTGGAATGTGCAGAATTCATTACCAAGTCGGCACCACTCTTGCTTTATCCTGATCACTCAAGATTTATTCTTCATGAAGTTATTCAAGCTGATACTCTAATCCAGCATCACAACTCCTAAATTTAGATCTGCTCAAGAGTGCTCATCTATTCATGTAGGTCTGTTCTTATTGAAAAGATAAGCTGAACTTCATGAAGTGTTGATATGGCTTGCTTGTAGGCGCTGCTCACTCTGCTGAGTTTGACTCTATAAAAAGTGCAATATATCTTACTGATTTTACCTCCATAACAGTGCTACCTTGATCTGTCCGAAGCTAACTAAAATCTTGTTAACTTAAGCTCCAATAAAGCACTTATGTTTGATTATATGAGGGTTTCTTTTATCTGCTATCTGGATCTTCTTGATAGCATTGAGATTTAGATATTGCATACAATAAACTTGAAACCTCTAATTGCTGACTGGAGTGCTGATTCAAGACTTGAGCTGTCTTGAATCTAAACATACATCACAAAAAAACACCGTTAAGACCTGTTTTTGTACTCATATAATGCGCTATAACTTGCTGAATTTGAAGTGGACTTTGGACTGTTCTTAATGTGCTAATTTGTCCTCTTATAAGCGCTCTCACATGATTATTAGTAAGCTGACCTTGTCCCTGCATGCAAGTGCTGATGACGAACTGCCATAATTACCTAAGATAGCGCCGATCCTTGGCTGAATATGGGTTCTTGCAGAGCACTCGAGTTAGTGATCTGGTCTGCTTTGGATGAACTATTAATCTTCCCTCCAAACTGTCATAGTCAGTCCTAAAAATAGCATTGCCCTTGAGCTGCTCTTATCCTTGAGTGATGCACTATCTTTAGTTAAGAGTTAGTCACTCTTATGGATTAACTTCCTTAATGATGCCTCTATATTTGATGGAGTGCTATTAATGGACTTGGATGTAGTTGCTTGGATTTCAAGCAAAGTCTTCCCATCCTTTGCTTGATGAGTAAGCAACCTCTTTTCAAGTCCTATTAGTCACTTGGGTGCACCAGAATCTTATCCATTTGCTTTAGCAAACATGGGCTGAATTACCCTCCAACTTGTAGACAACTTATTGAATGTGGTCCACTTAACTTGTGCTCTTTATGAAAGTGCTATGTTTGGTTACTGGTTAAGCTAAGTGTGGACCTCATGCTAATGAAATAACCTCTCTCTCCTGATAAATGCTATATATGAACCTTAATGGTACATAGCTATATATTGGCTGAATGTTTGGGAAGTTGGGCAATGACAACCACTTCATTCTTATTATTAATTAATTACACAATACTTAAGGAAATAAAGTATTACTTTAAAATTTATATCAATATGTTTTTTATTACAATACTGCTTGGGTACCCTCTGAAGTATCCTGCTTACCCTTCTTACATAGTAACTTTGCCTTTATCAGGCGTGAGTGAACCTAATCAATTTGAAATGAATAATTTGGCCGAACTGAATTATTTTCAAGTTTTTGAATTTCTTAGCTTGATTTGGCTGAACTTGGTAATTTTGGCTTGCATAACTTAATTAGTGCAACTGATATTGTCATCAAGATGTACCTTACTGAATTATAATTGGATACATCTATGTTTGGCAACTGTGATTTACATGTTGTCTACTGGCAGTCCTGCCACTATGAGTCCACTTAATCTATGGTTAATAGACTTGTGACCCTTACAAGCTCCAAATAGAATGACACTGATGTTGTTTGTGAGGATGTTCCCCTAACATCCCTTGGAAAAAGCAAGATATGGAATCCAGGCATAGATATGAAGATAGCCTCTCAGATTGTACCACTCTTATCCGGCATGACTGTGGACTCTTGACAACTTCCCAACTGTTTGATTTTTATTCACTACAATTCCAACAAAATAATTATAGTGACCATCATATTATCTCATTACATTACTGCAGTCTACTACAACCTTAAGAGAGTGATTAGTAGTATCACACTGATTCTAATACAACGTCACTCTTGCCTTAAACTAGTGGCATAATAATTAATGGAAGCCAGACCTGTCTTAGAAGAAAAATGTAGTGATTTCAAAGTCTGGAGGTTAGAGAGATTAAAAGTCAAAATTGCAGTGAACAATAGTTGAAGTCGTGTAACAAGATGGGTACATATCTCAAGAGACCATTTAGGCAATGAGGATTAAATTAGACAACATGGGAGAGGTCTAAATTGACACAGATTCAGAAATGTGCAGTATGATCCTAAGTTGCACATATAAGGATAGGGGGATGGATACAGATGCGGTATCTGAAATGAATGCTGCAGTTTTTTAGAAAATCTGGATCCAATACAGCTAGGATATGTCAAATACATACATGCAATTATATATGAAAGAAACCAGGAGACAAATAACCCAGAATACCGTTCATAAATTTCAAATTTGGAAATAAAGACAAACAAAGGAGTTATCATTAAGAGAGGCCCAATCTCTCTAGTTATAACCTGATTTGTAAGAAACTAGTGGTATCATTTAAAAAAAATTAATGTGTTTTTTTTCTTTTCATTTTAGTGAGTGATATGCCAGCCAAAACGACCAAAACATCAGTTGAAATGGCTGATATGCTGTCTGAAATGGCTGATACAGCATTTCAAAAATCTGAAATGTCACTGAATTGTTTCAGTCATGTTTCAGAGGCATTTCTTACTAGGAAACATTTCCAAAATGCTCAAACACGTTTCCAGCACTGTGGGGTGGAGTTTTCGGTGATTCTGTTGGACAGGAAACACTTTTTATCTTAGAAAGAAATTGGAAGTCTAAATCAACTTTTACAGATTGCACTGTTGAGTTTTGTACCTTGGGAGGTGTTCCCCATGTGTTTCTGTTCCCCTAGACACATGTGGGATGTACTATACACTTTGTGCCTTGTACTTTATGTCTAATTTCACTTTGACTTAGGAGTTTTAAGTCAAAACTGAAATTTTGTCATTTATGCCTAAAATGACTATTAATTCACTTTGTGGGTGAATTAGAGACATAAAATGAACTTAGGGAATTTAACCCAAAGTGGGTTATTGAGTGAGATTATTTTTGAGTGATCTCAACCTTTGATTAGATGGGAGATGGGATGATCTCAGCCATTGATTTCTTAGGTTTCGTTATGGAGGTTCAAGAGGGGTGCAAAGGGAGAAGGAGAGCTCATAAATTCATTTGCTCACTTGGAGAGGAAGAGAGGGAGCTTTGCTATGAGGTTTGTTGCATGAGGTTGCTTGAGCTTGGGCGCATGCTTTCATGGAGGGAGGCATTCAACATCTAGCTTGGTTTATTTACTGAGGAGTGTTCATTACTGTGGAGGGCGCACTTGTTGAGGAGGGCGCATCAATAGTGGGGAGGACTTCTACCCATCAGATTGCAGTGAGATCAGTTGCAGAGGAAGGCCACACAACATAGCTTCATTCCTGTGGAGGGGTTTTCTATTCTGAGCTGACAACTTGCATCTGGAGCAGTTTCAGTGGTTTTGAGAACATTTATGAGGGGTGCACCTGGTTGATTTGGACTTGTATTCCAGCTTGGATCAAGCTGCTATTGTATCAGGTTCATGTATATTTTGTATTTGCTGTATTCCACCATCTGCTTTCCTCATATATAGACATATATCCCAAACTGGTTTTCCCCAGGGGGGTTTTTATCTAGGGTCATGTTGACCAAAAATACCTGTGTACAAAATGATGTGTGTTAGTCTTTTAGATCTGCTTATTTTCAGCTGTAAAGATTACTAGGTGTGTTGTATTTATTTTAGTATGCATGTGCTAACTTCTGGTTACTAAAACTACATGCTAGAGCACCTAAAATTGCAAGTACAACCGTAACAAATCAGCAAGAAGTTCTTGGACTGTTGGCTGTCCTAAAACAACAGCAAAACATTTACATAACAGTTGAAACTTAGAGCCAATCTGTGGTCAAAGACAGACCCAGTTGGCAACTGATAGGACCTGGAAAATCTTCATGCACAACAGGGTCTTTTCCAATGAAAATGAAATGTAATATGTATTTGTCTCAATGTGTTATTTCCAGATTCCACATTGTCTCTGTGTGCATACAATTTGAAATTTGAATCTTGAATGTTGAGTTGTTTTTTGGTAAATTGGCTTGTAAAATTATGCAATATTTTCAGTATTCACCATGCGTAAATATTTATTAAATGTAGGTTGATGTGTGGTCCAGTTGCAGAACAATGATTTATATCCCCTTTCGTACAGCTTGAAACAGGTCCACCTTTGGATGAAGGATCTATTGCATGCATCTTACGTGATCTGCTTCATGCTATAGAATACCTACACACTGAAGGAAAAATACACAGAGACATCAAAGGTAAGGGTAGTTCCTTTCCTGCATGTTTGATTTGTCTGATTGGATTTTTAGATGCAATTCAAATTTGCTGTGTAAGCTAATAACGATGTCTCAAATAGTTGGCATTCTTTAGTTTTTTAACAATGGTTTTGTTTATCTGTAGTCTGAAATACCAGTAAATCCGTCTTTAATCTGTTTTGACAAGAATTTTTCTTGTTACAGCGGCTAACATCTTACTCACTGCAAATGGCGATGTTAAGGTATATACTGAATTCTTTGATAGAAAGATCTTTGTTCATTGTGCTATCACCTCTCCAAACATTTCTCAAGGGGCTTAAGAATTCTGAAAATATCTACTGTTGTGCTATAGGTTGCAGATTTTGGCGTCTCTGCTCAGCTGACACGAACTGTTTCAAAGCGAAAGGTCATTTTTCTGATCCTCACAATAGATACCTAACTGGTAGTCAACTATGACCAGAAAACATGGCATCTGAATGAACTGTAATTTGTAAAACTCTGCATCTCAAGGGGTTCAAATTCGTCTGAGATTGTCTTTGCTTCATTTTCAAATTCAAGTGAATCCAGAAATAACATTGTTTTGCAATTGCCTGTGCACTCATACATGTTGGTTTTTTGTCAGTGATCTTTGATATTTTCCCCATTCAACTGCTTATACATGTGTCATCTTGTTAGCACCTGAAATTACACCTTGTGTAATCTTGGTGCCAACTTCGAGATTCACTCTTACATCTGTCAGTTGATAGCAGTCAGAGTTCTATGGAGGGTTCATTGGTCCATTCAGCAGTGCCACTTGGAGATTCAATGTACTTGCATGCACGATTCTATTTAGATTACTATCTTTCAGTTGGATGCATGTGTAATTGGCATTTCACATTTGCTGCTTCAGAGATGATTTAGGATAAATTGAGGATTCTCTAGGTGCTTCACAGGTGCACGTGGAGTTTGTGGTCAGTGTGCATATGACGTGCATATTATTTCGAGAAAATGCTCTTCTTAGCAGTTGGCATTCTAGAGTGCACATGTCGGAGTCGATGACATGTCTGAGTTCCTTGTTATCACGTGAATCTAATAAGGCCATTTTTAATGACATGTGAGGTGTTTTGTGAAACTGATATTTTTAGCAATTGGGGCTATAGGGATCGCATGGTAAATTAGATGACATATTCTTCTTCTTTGTAGGCACACAAGTTGAAGAAGCCTATTTTTGTCTACATGCATGGTGGTGCTATTTTTAGACATGCTATATATAGCAATTGTTGCCACCAGTGTCATTTTGGCATTTTGAGGTTCCTATTTTTTAGGAGGAGGTTCCTTTTTTAGGAGGCTCAACTTGACATTTTGAGGTTCCTATTTTTTAGGAGGGTTCATTGCTATTTTTGCATGTATATTTAGGCAATGATGTGGTGCTCATAGGGTGATGATTGGTTGGAAAGATTCGAGATGGTGCCATCTGTTGGAATGTGTGGAAAATATCATTTTTGTAATTATAATTTGATGAGCATGAGGTTCTTGACACGTCTTCATGTGGATAAAGACGAATAATTAATCAATATATGTCACTTGAGATTTCTTTGGAAAAGATTGTCTTATCCATGCAAGGAGTAGTTCACTGGGAGATTATTTTATGGCAAAGGAATTAACTCTTGGAGGGTACACTAGTTGAGGTGGATGCAACCTTATCCATCGGGTCCCGGTTGACTGCGCTTTGCATTTGCATGCGTGATTGAGGTGGTTAGGAGGAGGGTGCACCACTTAGAGGCAGACATTTTTTTAATCAATTTTTAGAGGTTGAGGGGAGCATCAGTTCCTATTGTGCATTCTTCTTCCTCTTCTCATTCTATTCCTCCATTATTCTGAATTCTATATGCTGGGATTCAAGGCTCTTAAGGCTTTTTGGTAGATCAACAAGGTCCCGAGCACGATGTTATTTAGCAACCTTTCTAATTTCTTGGGATGAGCTTGCTCTTGTGTATCAGAACGATGTGTTAGTCATCTCTGATTAATAAAAGACAAATTTCTTTGGTTTGTCAAAGTGGACTTAATATTGAGAATTCATTCAAAAGAGAATGCTCTCTTTTCTTTGCTGTTCTTTATTGTAGGATTTCCTCTAATTGGCAAGATTTAGGATTTCCTTGCTAATTTTATTCTTTCCATCTGACTCCATGGCCTGCTGGATTTGTTTGTTGATTGAATTTAAGAATTAGAGTGCTGATCTACAAATTTTAATTGCAGATCTGTGACCTTTCTTGCTGATTTGAAAGCATTTTTTTGCAGATTTTAGAATTCATTCAATGATACAACCATAGGGATACCCAAATCGAGGAGTGTGATAAGGTGACAACACACACTCCTTGGCTGTTATTTGGACACCTTGGATAGCCATTTTATTCAAGGGTTTTTCCGGGGTTAACACATTCGCTAAGCTGGCTAAAGACAACGGAATACTGTTTCTCTAGTTTGTACAATCAACAATGCCTTCTATGTTTGTTCTGACAAGAAACTAGTCATATATTTTTCGTTTTATTGAGATGTTCAGTTTTAGTCTGCCCAGCATTTACTCTCCATTTGAGCCATTTTTTGGTTGTGTGACATTATCTTGTCCCCTCAGAACTTGTATGGTGTCAGGATCAGTGATTTGTCAGAGCATGTGGGAGGCTTGGAGGTTTGTCACTCCCTTGGTTGGATGGAATTTCTTTGGGAGTCATGCTAGATGGCATTTGGTGTGGTGCCCTATCTAGGGCTTGTTGAATTAGGGACAGTGTATGTCCTATATTTTAGGCTTGTAGATTGAGTAAGAAAGGGATCTTCTTTTGGAGGGATCTTTGGGACTTTCCATCCAAGGGCTAGAAGGTTTGGAGAGAGTTAGCTCATCAAAAGGATCTTCTGTCCTTTGATAAGCCAGCCATCAAAAACATAATGGGCTTGCTTCCTCCTGAGGATTAGTACAAGCTGAATAGTGATGTACAGAGCCTTTTTTTGGAGAGATTGGGGATGGAGATTTGGGAAGCCGATTCAACAGTATGATACCAAGAAAATTCACTCTCTTCTGCATCAAAAGCACTTCTATATCTTGTATTAAATGCTAGATGGACATCTTTTGGATCTGCCCATTGCACAATGTTTGGTCTCTCCGACTTAGCTACAAGTTCTGAATTTCCTCCAAAGCCCACGTTTCCAAAAGTGGGTGGACAGATGGCCTATGTCCCTATTGAAACTGCTCAAAGACCTTGAAGCACATTTTATAGGAGTGCAAGTTTGCTAGTACTTGCCAGAGATATGTTCAGGGTTGGTTTTCTGTGTTGCTTCAGGGACATTTTTATTGGTGACCCAAGTTCTTTTGTATTGTCTCACTTCATGGGCATTTGGGATTGTGTTCAGATTACAACCTTATTTGCAAGTTGGAAACTAAGACAGAAGTATGTTTTCTCTAGTGAGGTCAGTTCTGTCCATTATTTTTGTCACTCTTGGTGAGAAGAGGTATGTATGCAATTGTCTGCCAAAGGCTATCTTCTGATTAAGGATGCCAAACAGTGCAATGCTTTAGCCTATTTTGATTTTGTTGCTGCCCTAGTAGCTGTTAGGAAGAGGGTCAAGACTTTTTCCTTGATGCCCTAGTAGATTTTTGGGTCAAGACTTCTTCCTTGATGCCCTTTGGACCCTCGCATATTTTGTTCTTTTGGGCTTCTTACTGTTTGATTGTTTTCCTTTTGACACTCACTGTTTACTGTTTTATTTCTTCTGCAATTCTCTTGGAGATACTTTAGCACTCCCAATATTCACACACATATTATGCAAATTTGGTTTAAGTTCCCTATCCTTCTATATTGCTACCCTTATGCTTTTAATAGTTTTTGGCTTTACCTTAAGCTTTGAACTTAGTTCCAAAGGATTTAGTTTTGTTATTATTAATAAAAGTGAGATAACTAATGCAATATGATAGTAATATCAATAGGTGTTATCCTTAGGTATAAAGTTTCACATCAAATTAATAAAGGGGTTTAGACATAATGTATAGTACTGAGGCATTAGTTATGTTTAAAACCAATTTTAGTTAGAGACTATGTGGGATGTACATCTCTCTTTCATTATTGAATAATACAATTTATCCTATTCTCTCTGCATCATGAATTCGATTGTGTGTTTCTAATTTAACATGCCATCGGAACCAAGTTCATTGGCATTTGGGAGATTGCACATAGGGTCAGATTTGTCTGAGTTATATGTTGGAGATTTAGTGTGTGCAATATTGTCGAAGATAACATGGGTTAGACAAATTATGAGAATTTAAGGTGACATTCTAAAAATTAGTCTCGATAGTGTAAATAAATGATAGGTACAATGGATGAGGTGAAAAGTGATATAGGTAGCAAAACATTCACTGTAGAATTCTGTAGTGCCATTTTTTCAAAACTGCTAGTGCTAGAGATGTTGGTACTTATCTCACAATGGAAACTCACAATGTAGCACTAGAAGTTTTTGAAACAATAGAGTGTGAGGGTGAGGAGGTCAATGTAAGTAGAATTAGAGTATTTTGACCAGATTTGCTAAGAGAGACAACAAGGTGACAAAATTCACATGGAGTGACTATAAGAATAAGATCTAGATCAACACAAGGAAATGAGAGGAACTCTAAGAAGATATTTAATTTTATTCTGGTTCATCATTACAGTAGTGTATGTCTCTTTTATAGAGATTGAAAATGGTTATAAGATCTAACTACTTATTATTCGAGAGGAGGTGGTTGGGTGATTATTTCAACCATCATCTAACAATAACTTAATGCCTAACAACTAGACATTATTACATAAGTAAGGCTTATAATCTAACACCCTTTCTTAAGGCTTACTCTACTTAAAACAAAACTCACTAAAAGCAATCACACATTGACACAACTAAAAAATAGAGCTAGACATTCTTCAAAGGCTTTGTCTTTGAAAACAACACTTGGACTAGTAAGACTCCTTCAAGCTACTCCCTATTCCAGCGAAAGGTATAGTCTTCTAGCTGTGATCCAAGTTTCCCTGCATCATTGGATACCATTAACACTTGAAATGTCTCGTAACTCTCATAAAGGTATGCCGTTGAACTTCTAGATCCTGGATCCCTCATAAAGGTATGATGCCAAACTTCCAGATCTCGGATCCCTTGTAAAGGTATGATGTTGAACTTCTAGATCCTGGATCTCCCTTGAACTATTGGACAACAATCTCTGCATGCATGTCTCGTAACCCCAATGAGGTATAGTTTCTCTGATTCACAAGTATCCTAGACTATTGAACAACTATTTGTCTTCCATTGCATCCCTCCTTGTCTTCAAAGTGCAGGCCTTCTTAAAATGCAAATTCATCAACACAGTCTTCTTCATTTTTTGTATTTGGTGGATCTTCAGTAAGAGCTATATAAGCTGATTCTTTAAGCTCTCGTTTGAGAAGATCAATGGCACAAACTTTACAATTAATTGCTATATGACCCTTTTTTCCGCAGTAGTAGCATTCTATCTCCCTTTTGCCTTTAGTTGATTTGTTACGATTGTTTCTTGAGTAGAATGCCATCTCAAATTGGTTATCACCTCCTGTATCTCCCGCAATGTATCTCTTTTCTTCAGCTAAGAGTGCAACAATCATATCTTCTAAACTTTGAGAAGGCAACTGGCTTAGAGTAAAAATAACACTATTGTATCTAGATGGTAGACTATTTAATAGAATAGCTTTGGCGTCCTCTTCATCTACCACAACCTTGACCTCTACTAGCTGTTTGAGAATAGATCTCAGATTGTTTGTGACTAGACATAGTGATTTCAGTTGACATCTTAAAACTGAATAATTGTAGCTTTAGAGAAAATTTTGCATTCACCGCTTGTGCTCCCAACAATGCATTCAACTTATCCCTGATTTCGTTGGATGATTTCTCTAGATCTACGTGATTTAAGTTTGAATCTGCGAGAGCAAGGCCAATGATGGCTTTGCTTTTTTATCTCGGCTTTTCCATTCTAGTAATTTAATTAGATCTCTTGGTGTTGGCTCAGTCCCTTTTACTATTCACCACAGGGATTTGTTAATTAGCTGCATTTGTATTTTTACTTTCTAGGTGTGAAAATTGAAACCATAGCATTTCTCTAATGGCATTTCCATGTTGAACGTGTAAACACTTTGTTGAATTGAATAAGAGGTTTCTAGGTGACAAGGTTTACAATTTTAAAATTTTCAAGATTTCCAAATGAGTTATATATACAAATGATCCTTTGAGCATATAACTCCACAAATAATCACTTCATTCACTATCTTCAACCATTGGCAAGGAAATCATTAAAGAATACAACACTTTGACAATCATTTGCCAATCTTGAAAAGCAAGATGAAATATGTAAAAAAATACCCTCAAGATCAATATCAATGGAATATATACTTTGCTCATTGTGGCAATGAAACCCTTGCATCATGCTACTTTATGTTGGTCACAATCGGTGGTTCATTGGCCCTCCAATCGACTCGAGGTTACCTTGAATGCATGTTTGAATTCAGGGGTGTGCTATGCTTTAGAGGTTCCCATAGAAGGCGCCATGCGTTAGAGGTTTTGAGTTCCGGGATGGTGCCATATTTGTTTGAATCACTGGAAATTAAAAAGGTGAGGAGGGTGAATGAAAGAGATTGCTCTTTTAATGATTCTTCAACCACCCCAGCAGATACGAATTCAACCATGTCCAAGACAAAGAAAGGAGAGGAAGCTTGTGTCAAATTTGAAAGGCGGCTTTGCTGAAGGAGGCTCTATGATTACCTACAACACATAATGATAAAGACCGTGACCTCTTCTTTCACTGGATGGATGATACAACAATTTCGGCTTGTTCAACGAATCTAGCTCGTTCAATGATCTCTTCTTTCACTGGATGGATGATATAGCAATTCTAGCATGTCCAATAATTCGATTCATTCAGTAATTTTCAATTGTTGGTTGATACAACAATTCCAAGTCATTCAATGATTCCAAGGATTAAAAAGATCCACATACTAATCAACCATGCAATGATTCAAAAAAAATCAGAGCAATCTGTATACTAACCTCGCTCTAATACCATATAAGAATAAGATCTAGATTATCACAAGGAAACGAGAGGAACTCAAAGAAGATATTCAATTTTACTCCGGTTCATCATTACAATAGTGTATGCCTCTTTTATAGAGATTGCAAATGGTTATAAGATCTAACTACATCTTATTCGAGAGGAGGTGGTTGAGTGATTATCTCAACCTTCATCTAACAAAAACTTAATGCCTAACAACTTGGCATTATTACATAAGTAAGATTTATAATCTAATAGAGACAACACGGACAATATAGAAGTTAGTGCTAGACAAAAAGAAAAATTTTCAATTAAGTGTTAGTGTTGGATGTGGTTACAACATGAGTGACATTTATTGGAGAAATTTGTCTAAATAAAATGTCAATATATTATGCTTGGATCTACCATTGTGTGAGAAGTGTTGTCGATTTCTAGAAGAGACATTGCTAGAGCACTAGGTGAGGGAAGAGAGGCAAGGACAAAAAAAGTAATTTTGTGGGGGAATATAGTTGGGAGTGAGATTGTGCTAGGGATAAATATTGTTACAGATTTCAGATCTTAAGATTACCTCCTATGAAAAAGTCCACTGGGAGTATCACTTCTTTCTTTTTGTCCAGACTTCTACTGGTAGTAAGCAAATAAGATGAGACCCATGATACTTTTGACACTAGATACATGAGACAACAAACCTCTTCTTTCTCTTTGACTAGTAGACGTACCCCCATGGGGCTCTTGAGGAGCTCCAATTCTTGGTCCCAACATAGGTCTCATCTTAGCTCTCACCACAGGATGGTTGCTTGATTCCTCTCATACAGGGAAACATTGTGTCATCACTAGGTTCCTTTTAGTGGTTTGGAGTGTAGGAGAGTGTTAACAGATTGTTCCAGATATCCTCCCAAGGTTTGTAGTCCAACCTTCTTAGACCTAGATTCTCCCTTGAGAACATCGTTAAACAATGTGTTAGCTACTTCTACATGGTTGATGATCTAGAAGGGACTTCTCCATCCTCTTCCTCCTTTATGAGTGCAAGGTTTCCCCCTCCCCTTCTAATTCTCTAGCTTCTTTAGATGATTTGTAGCCTTTAGGATTTTATCTCGTTACCTTGTTACTCTGCCATTTATTTTGTTTTATCTATGATTATGTTCTTCTTTACTCCACCATTTCTAGGACATATCGTCCAAGATGTCTCTCATGGACTTCATTATTTGACCCATAGTTCTTTATGTGTAAGAGGATTGTGGGATTTGTTTGCTCGAGTCGAACTAGGCTACTATTGAGAGGGTTGAGAGTCGAGACCCTTTCCCTTTGACGCATGATCACATGCGAAAAAAAATCTCTTAGCCCATTATTCTTGTAGAGTTCGGTGCTTTCCCCCTCCATCTTGAGTTTGTGTTTAGCCTAGTCTCAATCCTTCATTGTGTTTGGAGTTTTGCTGACTCAATTGTGGGTTAGGAATGGTATCCATCCCTGGACTGTCGCTCATCAAAGTCCATTGCTTTATCCATCCCCTTAGGACTGCACGTTGTTTTGTTTGTAGGGGTCTTGGATCTTTTAGAGTTTATGGGTATTTCAATGGATTGCCTCCCTTTGTTTAGATACTCCATGGATGCACCTGGCCGCCTCTCACCTACTAGGTAGGAGTTGAACATGATTACTTGGGATGACATTTACAGGAAATTCATATAGGTCACTTGGACAAACCCATTAGGCAAGTTTCATTCGAATATGGCCTTTTATGCAAAGCACTTCATGGAGTTGAGGGATGTTCTCATTGTTTGACCTCTATACACGCGTCACTGCTGGATGCATGGTCTTCACATTCCCTTGGGCCAGATCAAAGTGGGTTCACATATACTTCGAGTTGAGGTTGAGCAACAACTTGACTGTTTGGATAGGATTTGTCGGTTGTGTCATCTTCAAGAGGCTGAGGCAAAGGAGAATTTCATATTTTGTTGTCCCACTTATTAGGAGATCTAGGGATAGTTCCATTGTTTATTTAGGGAGTCATGGACCCTCTCTCATTTCGTTCGATATCTCGATCGAAGATGCATGGCCTTCTGCATGAGGGAGGCTCTTGGATTATGTTCCTAGATCCTCTAGCCACCCTCTAGACCAGTTTCGGCTTGGATAATTACTCCCTTTTTTACAATGCTTCCATTCACTAGGGGGGTTGAAGCAACAGATCGATAGTGGCCTTGCTTGTGGTCGTAGATTAGTGAGGAGGCGGGGGGCCATCCCTACATCCCATAGATGCCAGTGACAATACCATTCTAGATCTCACACTAGCAGTCAAATGGGTCCTCCAGGCCTCAACAATGGGATATCTCTTCTAGGCAACAACACATTTTGACATCAAATTAGGAAATGACCAAGAAACAACTTGGAAATGATTCTAGTAATTTTTGATCCATTTTCGAGGTGTTTGAGTTTCAAAAATGCTTTTGGTTTCAAAACATTGGGAGGCCTAATATTTTCCTGCTACTTAAGTCATAAAGTGACAATTAATTCACTTTGTGGGTGAATTAATAGACATAAAGCAAAGTAAGGAAACTTGAGAAAGTGGGTTTTGCTAAGTGAGATTTTTGAGATTAAATCTCACCCATTGATTAGACATGGCTAGATTGAATCTAGGCCATTGGTCTTTTAGGTTTGGCCAAAGAGAGGCTAAAGGAGGCAAAAGGGTAAGGATGAGATTCATTCTTCACTTGAGAGAGTTGAGTGAAGAGAGGAAGAGAGGAGAAGAGGTTTTTGTGGAGAAATGGCAAAGAGAAGGATGGTGCACCATGAGAGCTTGAGTTCCAAGCTTGGAGAGGGTGCATTGTGCTTGGTATATGGGCACATCTTTGGAGGACGCGGACTTGGAGCTATTGGGCACACTATTGGAATAGGGCGCAAGTGTTGAAGAGGAGGTAGGGCATACCAAAGAGAAAAGGGGGTGCACTCATCTATTACTTCAGCAAAGGCTTCAATGGCAGCTCATAAGAGGTGCCATTACCCAAGCTAGCATTGAGCAAATGTGAAGGGCGCAAATCCCAAGAAGGGGGGTGCACTTCAAGGAAGAAACTCATGCAAAACTTGTGAGGAGTTGGAAAGTGCATCAGGTTCCTTTGTGCATGTATTTTCTGTACTGTTTTTGCTTTCAGATCTTCATAATAAATATCTACTCCAAACTGGTTTTCCCCATGGGGGTTTTTCCAGGGTCATTTGACCAAAAACTTATGTGTTCATTTGTCATGTTTGCTTAGCATTTCAGTGGTAGGTTGTTAAAGATCCTAAGAGGGTATTTGATGTTTTGAGTTATATGAATGTGCTAATATTTATGGCAGCCTAAACCATACATTTAACCCATGCAAGAGAGGTCTCAAATGGGCATCCAATCACATGACTAAAGGCAGTTTTTGCAGGGGAGAATTATCAGACTGTGTGACTGTCTTAAAACAGTCCTGTAGCAGCCTGTGAAAAAGTCTTGTGTTCACTGTTTTGGACATTAAGTTAACTGTCCAGAAACAGTGAGACAAAACTGCTTGAAACACCTTGAAAATAGTTCCCAACAGCAGGTCAAAGACAGACCTCTGTTGGCAGCCTTTGGTGCCTCGAAAATCTTCATGGTATCAGAGCTAAAGGACAGCAGAGAGGGCTGATTTGTGAAGCAAACATGGGGCAGTTTTTGTGGGCTAAAGATCAGATCTGTTGGCTGTTTTTGGACAACAAGTTTAGAGTCTGAAACAGTGAGCAAAAATCAGATTTGAAAGTGCCTCTCATTTAGTGCATGTTGGGCAAATTTACACAGATTGAGGAGCCTCATTTTCACACTTGTGATTGGTGTGTTAGAGGCTGATTTTTGTTGTTCAGAGTTGCTTAGTTTTGCTTGGTTAGAGTGTATCAGTCTTAGCATCAAATGACAGCCTTAGCGGTGGCAGGTTTGAGAATGAGGTTGATCTTGCTTTTGTGACTAAGGGCAAGAAGAAGACCAAGCAGGGGCCCAAAGTTGGGGCCAAGGAGCAGTAGTCGAGAGGACAGGGTGAGCAGCAGAAGAAGGACATGAGCAAAGTGAGATGCTTTGCTTGTGGCGAGATGGGGTACTATGTAGGAAAGTGTCCCAAGAAGAAGAAGAAGTAGGGTGGTACTGCAATGAGTCAGCGACAACAGAGGAGGAGGAGTTCTCTGCTCAGTTTGAGAGGGAGTGTGCTTTTGTCAGTTGTTGTTTGTCAGTTGATACACCATCCATCGGTTGGTGCGTAGATGAAGTTGAGGAGGTCCCACAGATTGAGAGTGTTGTATCTCATGGGATGTAGACTTAGTTTTCGAGGACACCATATTCAGGGGTGACTGGTCCACCTGGGACAACTTCAGTTTTAGAGTTGCTGAGTGGACATATAGTTGTTGCAAAGGCTTCAGAGCATCATAGATTGATGAGTGGGAGCAGGGCACTAGAGAGTCTTGAGCCTCACTTGGCTATGGAGACGAGCAGATCAGCTTAAGATTCCACTTCAGGTGGAAGTCACTTGGTGAGAGACCAAGGTGAGGATCTTGGTGAGATACCAAGATCTAGATACTCTTGGTGAGATTCCAAGAGAAAGACTCTTGGTGAGATGCCAAGAGGTAGAGATCCTTGGTGAGATGCCAAGGTTGGGATCTTTGGTGAGATGCCAAGATCAGAATCTTTGGTCGAGCAGATCAGAGTCATGGACCACTTGTGATGATCAGGGTACAACCGTACTCATCGAGTATTCACCAGTAGACAACCATGTCCACTGCAGGGATGAGATTGGGGGTGAATGACACTTTCCTCGGTAAGAGGGAGTGTTGAGATTTGGGTACCTTGGAAAGTGGTCTCCTTGTGTTTGTGACAGTGTTGCCAGAGTGTGGGAGTGCATTTTTCAAAAAATGGTCGGGAGCGAAGTGTCTCTGGAGCGTTTATATATATATATATATATATATATATATATATTCAAAATAAAACATGTAGAATGCCAAACTAGATGCAAAATTTATGAAATATGTATGTTTGTGATACTTCCAATATATGAAATGCCATCTAAATTCCATATTATCCATCATTCCATGAATCTTACGTAGTACATTAATGAATAATCATTCAAGCATCAACCATCTAGCTGCTAACAATTACACATACAAAGTAAGAAATTGAAATACATTTTACAAATACAAATACATACTAGACTTAGACTTTTTTACAGACATAAATTTTATCTTTCCTGAGGTGATGGATTGCAAAATTTGAAAGACTTGAAGCAAAATAAACAAGCACACCACAAGACACAAATCCCCCCTAGGGGGAAAGAAAACTGGGCGTTGTGTAGCCCACTCTTTTATTGCTTCGGTTACAATGGTCTCTTTCTTGGGAGACTTGTAATCCTTATAAAGATGGATCAATGAGGTTTACAAGCTTTTAAAATGATTTATTAAAGTACAAGGTACTTCTGAGGGTCCTAGAAGCTCCCAATCTTCGAAAAATGGGTAGAGTTTCCCTTTGTCTGATCGCTAAACCTGAAAAAACAGCTAGTTAATTGGGGCAAAAGATGCCCAAAAAGCTTTTGGAAGACCCTGCAAAACATGTTAGTCAATGGACAAAAAATTATGGAAAAACGTTTAAGTAAAAAAAATAAAAAAAAACCAAAAAAATGAACTTTTCGTGGCCATTTTTCAGGGAGCGTCCGCGTGGGTTCGGGAGCGCGGTTCAGAGCATGGAGGGAGCGCGGGCTGTAGGTTCGGGAGCGGCCCGGGAGCGGCTCGGGAGAGCGGGGGTTCCGCAATTGGCAGGGAGCGTGGGGGAG
The DNA here is from genome assembly GCA_009831015.1 of Picea engelmannii. Taxonomy (NCBI): domain Eukaryota; kingdom Viridiplantae; phylum Streptophyta; class Pinopsida; order Pinales; family Pinaceae; genus Picea; species Picea engelmannii. Next base: position 332,372 of record ML777434.1, on the reverse strand, counting down.
AGGTCAGGAGCGTGTGGGGGAGCTCGGTTTTGGGACTCTCCGCTCGGAGCGCGGTTCGGGGGTCCGGACTGGGGGGGGGACGGTTCGACAACCAGGGTTTGTGAGTCTCTATACAGAAAGGGGGAGACTATTACCCTTAATACTTTACTTTATGTTCTAATTACACTTTGACTTGGGAGATTTAAGTCAAAAGTGAAATATGTCACTTAAGTCATAAAGTGACAATTAATTCACTTTGTGTGTGAATTAATAGACATAAAGCAAACTAAGGAAACTTGAGAAAGTGGGATTTCTAAGTGAGATTTTTGAGATTAAATCTAACCCATTGATTAGACATGGCTAGATTGAATCTAGGCCATTGGTCTTTTAGGTTTGGCCAAAGAGAGGCTAAAGGAGGCAAAAGGGTAAGGATGAGATTTGCTCTTCACCAGAGAGAGTTGAGTGAAGAGAGGAAGAGAGGAGACGAGGTTTTTGTGGAGAAACGACAAAGAGAAGGAGGGTGCACCACAAGAGCTTGAGTTCCAAGCTTGGAGAGGGTGCACCACAAGAGCTTGAGTTCCAAGCTTGGAGAGGGTGCATTGTGCTTGGTATAGGGGCGCATCTTTGGAGGAGGCACACTATTGGAATAGGGCGCAAGTGTTGAAGAGGAGGTAGGGCGCACCAAAGAGAAAAGGGGGCGCACTCATCTATTACTTCAACAAAGGCTTCAAGGGTAGCTCATACGAGGCGCCATTACCCAAGCTAGCATGCAACAAATGTGAAGGGCGCAAATCCCAAGAAGGGGGGCACACTTCACGGAAGAAACCCATGCCAAACTTGTGAGGAGTTGGCAAGTGAATCAGGGTCCTTTGTGCATGTATTTGCTGTACTGTTTTTGCTTTCAGATCTTCATAATAAAATTCTATTCCAAACTGGTTTTCCCCATGGGGGTTTTTCCAGGGTCATGTTGACCAAAAAATTATGTGTTCATTTGTCATGTTTGCTTAGCATTTCAGTGGTAGGTTGTTAAAGATCCTAAGAGGGTATTTGATGTTTTGACTCTTGAGTTATATGCATGTGCTAATATTTATGGCAGCCTAAACCATACATTTAACCCATGCAAGAGAGGTCTCAAATGGGCATCCAATCACATGACTAAAGGCAGTTTTTGGAGGGGAGAATTATCAGACTGCGTGACTGTCCTAAAACAGTCTTGTAGCAGCATGTGAAAAAGTCTTGAGTTCACTGTTTGGGACATCAAGTTAATTGTCCAGAAACAGTGAGACAAAACAGCTTGAAACACCTTGAAAATAGTTCCCAACAACAGGTCAAAGACAGATCTCTGTTGGCAGCCTTTGGTGCCTCGAAAATCTTCATGGAGGATCCACCATATGGACGTGAAGACGACCTTCCTTAATGGCATCATTGAGGAAGAAGTGTACATTCAACAACCAGAGGGTTTTGAGGTGCAGGGGAGGGATTCCTACGTGTGCAGACTGAAGAGAGCCTTATATGGGCTCAAGTAGGCTCCCAGGGTGTGGTATTCGAGGATAGACATCTACTTGCAGGGGATGGATGCAATGGATATTTTGAAGAGGTTTGGGATGTAGGACTGCAGGCCTATGTCGACATCGAAGGTGACCAATTGGAAGAAGATTGATGCTTCTAGATCAGAGGCAATAGATCCCACCTTATACAAGAAGTTGATTGGCTCTCTTATGTATTTGGTCAACACTAGACTGGATATGTGTTTTGTTGTCAATTCACTCAGTTAGTTTATGGTTGAACCAAAGTGTGTGCACTGGGTGGCAACGAAACACATCATGAGGTATTTGCGTGGAACATTTGAGTATGGTTGAGTTATATCCAGGGAGATGGAGTGAAACTAGTGGGTTATTCAAATGCTGACTAGGCAGACAACACAATTGATAGGAAAAGTACTTCAGGTTGCTGTTTTAGCTTGGGGCTTGGAGCTATTTCTTGGTTCAACAAGAAACTTTAGTCAGTTGCACCAAGTTCAGTTGAGGCCGAATACATGGCAGCAAGTTTGGCATTCATGTGAGGCCATTTGGCTTCGGAAATTACTCATGGGGCTGTTTGATTAAGAGCTGGAAACTACGTTGATTTGTTGTGACAATCAGAGTTGCATTAAGCTCTCTGGAAATCCGGTGTTTCATGATAGATTGAAACACAAAGAAATCATGTACCACTTCATCCGTGACTGTGTGCAGAAGGGGACAGTAAAGCTATAGTATGTACCAATGTTGCCAGAGCGTGGGAGCACATTTTTCAAAAAATGGTCGGGAGCGAAGCGTCTCCGGAGCGTTTATATATATATATATATATATATATATATATATATTCAAAAGAAAACATGTAGAATGCCAAACTAGATGCAAAATTTATGAAACATGTATGTTTGTGATACTTCCAATATATGAAATGCCATCTAAATTCCATATTTTCCATCATTCCATGAATCTTACGTAGTACATTAATGAATAATCATTCAAGCATCAACCATCTAGATTCTAGTTGCTAACAATTACACATACAAAGTAAGAAATTGAAATACAATTTACAAATACAAATACAAACCATATAGATTCTAGCAATTACAAACATACAAACTTTAGAACCATATAATAGGGAAGTACATCATTAACTTATGGAATGAAA
>ML777434.1:304913-317550 GCA_009831015.1 Picea engelmannii | reverse complement strand
AAAGACAAAGATGTGGGATGTGTTTCCTGATGATATGGGTTTGGACAACAGTGTTGAGTTGGAAATGTCATCATTTATGTTAGTAACTTAGTAACTTAGTAGTTACTAAGTTAGTACTAGTTGTATGATTGAATTTGTATCATAATCATGTAACTGTTTACAGTTTAATTATTTCATTTTTGCATGTGTAATTCATAATTTAAATTTTGATATATAAATTATATATATATATATATATATTAAAATATATTTTAATATATATATAACGTGTCCTCCGTGTCCTATTTCCGGGGGTCGTCGTGCCCGTGTCGGATACTCGTATTTCCGTGTCCTCCGTGTCCCGTGTCCCCGTGTCAGGTGACTTAGGTTGGATCTCTTTATGGGCACTTTAAAGGAGATCATTCAACATGAGGTGCATCTCTTGGAGTCTAAATCCTTGGATAAGGATTTCCATGTGGAAAAGAGAGTGAAAATATGGCTACTATAAGGGTTGTCACTAACGCCTAGAGAGATCACAATGTTCCCACATCTAACCTCACTCAACCTACAAGGATGACACCTCAGCAGTTGGATGAAAGAAGAAAAAAGGGACTATGTTTCAATTGTGACTACAAGTATAGTAATGGGGATAAGTGTGGCGAGAAGAAATTATTTTACATAGATTATGAAGAGGAACAAGAACAAGAGTTGGAAGCTTCTCAAGATCCAGAACCAAAAGAAACTACTCCAACCATATCTTGTCATGCTTTGGCTGGCATTAGCATTCTTCAAACTTTCAATATAGAAGGTTTATATTAAGAAAAGAAGGAGTGAAGTGTTGGCTTAGTTTGTTAGTGCACCACCATTAAGGCTTTGCTTTAACTTTCCAAGTCACAAGTTCAGTACTGTTGATTGATTTTGGTAGCACCCATAACTTCATTAAGTATAAATTAGCCAAATTTCTCAATTGCTTTATATATCTGGCACTAGAGTTTCAAGTAATGATTGCAGACAAAGGTACAACAAATTGCTTAGGGAAGTGCCAATATTAAGCTCACCACGAGGGATTATTTCTTGGGATAGCCCAATGATTACAATCCATATGGGTGGTGCTAATGTGGTATTAGGGATCCAATGGTTACAACCATGAGGAACAAAGGCTTTTAATTTTCAGGAACTTTCATGAGATTTTCCATAGAAGGCAAGGGAATTGAATTTAGATGTATGTAAGGGAAACCATTTCAAGTGATAAGCTTGAACAACATGACAAAATTGTTAGAAAAGGCACACCTAGGAATAAAAGCACAATTGTGCTCACTAGATGTCCAGACATCTAAAGTTTAAACCCTCTGTGCTATTGGATCTTCAAAGAGTTATTGACAATCATTCCACGACATTTGCCAAGATTCCCGAAGGTCTTCCTCCTGCTTGAGAGCATGATCTCGCTACTCATATGATCTCGGGGAGCCTTCGTCCTAACATTTGGCCTTACGGATATCCCTATGCCTAGAAGAGTGAGATTGAGCATATGTTTCAAGAAATGTGTAATGTCCCTTTCCGAGTAGGAGCTCCAGAGAGGAAGGCTTAGTAGTCTAAACATCCCCTTTTAGACTATAGCCTGGAAGAAACAGGAGAAAAGGGTCATTTGATGTCATTTTACTAGGGAATGTTATATTTCGAAAGTGAGATTAAGTGAAAAGTGGGAAAAAACCAAATATAGAGGTCACTTAAGTGAAAGAGGCTAAATATAGAGGTCAACGAAGAATTAGGGTTTGAGAGAGTATATGATGGAGAAAAGCGACCTAATTGATGATTATTGCAGATTATGATTTGAGAATTGAGCTTTGAGGAGAAAACACACAGGTTCATGCGAATCAGTGGAGGATTGTGGATTCCAGGAGGAAGAAACCAGTTGGTTGATTTCGGTGTTGAGAGACACACCCTAGTCACCGAAAGGATCATACATATTCTTCATCGGTATTCAACAATAGTTTTATAGATCTAGTTAGCCAGGGTGCACTTCAGCAGGGTGAGAGCATGAGGGTTGAGAGACTCAGAGGTTTAGCCTGTCTCGACCAGGGAGAATCCAAAGATTTCTTTCCAACCCATTTGTGGTGAAGGCATGTCGCTTCTTTTGAGATAATTATTGAGAGATTTCGTTGGAAGAATCATCCAGGGCGCATTATACTACCATTGAGGGCGCACCACTTGTGGATGCTTAGTCGGGGCTTTAGAGAGATCACCGGACCAGATCTGGGAAATCCCTCCCGACCCAGTTCAAAGGAGACCAGGGCGCATAGTTTGAGACAGTGATAGCTAGTTTTTGACGGTGAAATCACTAGGGCACAATAGTAGAGCCTAGGAGGTGTGCAACCCCCCCAGGGGAGCCCATCCAGGGTTCATACAGATCAACACAGGGCATATCTTCATGCCGACAGTCAATGAGAGGCTGTTTGAGGTCAGGGCGATCCAGTTGAGATAGTCTTCAGGGTTATCAGAGGAGTTTAGCCACCAGGGCGAACATTCGAGTCTTTGTAGCAATCGCCGTGAGGGTTGCTGGATGCATGCAGTAGTTTCGGGGTTGCATGCAACAATTCTTCCTTCTCATCCACTGATCCAACGATCATCTTCTTTCTGGGTATTTTGATTTAGTATTTCGATTGTATTCCAACTAAGATCCATCTAGTCTTGATCTAGCTGAGAGATTCCATTTATTTTCTTGCATGCAATATTGTACTTTCCATTATTATTCTTAATAGCAGTTGTGGTAGTTGTTTATTGATCCAATTCTATTGCATGTCTGTTACACACTGGTAAACACAAGAAAAGACATTCAAAATCCGACCTAAAACTCAATCAGAAACCCTTAACTGCATCTAGAATCCCAAAGAGTATCATTTTTGGCAGTAGATAGTCAACAATTGAGGTTAATCTCCAGATCTGTGGATCTAGGGATATTACAAAATGCTAGAGGTTGGCATCATTCGACCTAACCAAAGAGCTTTCTCTTCACCAGTGGTGATGGTTTACAAAAAAGAATTATTCATGGTGTATGTGTCTTGAATCTTGATTAAAAAGATCTCAACAAAATCACCGTTAGAGATAAGTTTCCTATTATTGTCATTGATGAATTGTTAGATAAATTGCAAAGAGTAATTTTCTTTACTAAGTTGGATCTTTGTTCAAGATATCATCAGATTAGAATGAGTGAGGAAGACATCCCCAAAACAACTTTTAGAACACATGAAGGTCATTATAAGTTTTTGGTGATGCCTTTTGGCCTTACTAATGCACCTTAACATTTCGAAGTTTGATGAATTCTATTTTCAATTACTTCCTCATAAATTTTTTGCTAGGATTTTTTGATGAGTTACTATTATACAACAAATCTTTGGATGAGTATGTACAAGATGTTGACATGGTCTTAAAACTATTGGAGGAGCACCAACTATGTACAAAGCCTTCCAAGTGTGCTTTTGGGTTTCAAGAAGTGTAATATTTGTTTTGTATTATATCTCACGAGGGTGTTAAGGTGGACCCTAACAAAATTAAAGCTATGATGGAATGACCAATTCCCAAAACCTTGAAGAATCTTCAGGGATTCTTCAAATTGACGACCTATTTCCATAAGCTTGTCAAGAACTATTGTCAAATAGACACACCTCTAACATCATTATTTAAAAAAGATGCCTTTTCTTGGACTCAAGAAACAACCCAAGCTTTTGAAAAGATTAAGGAGGCCATCTGTAGAACTCTTGTTTTGGCCACACCTGACTTCACGAAACCTTGAATTGTGGAGTGTGATGCCTTGTGACATGGCATGGGTATAGTTTTAATGCAAGAAGGCCCCTTGTCTTTGAAGGTTGCCAACTTAAAGGAAAGAACGTACTCAAACCCTTTTATGCGAAGGAAATGTTGGCCATATTGCATGCAGTTAAGGAATGACATCCTTACCTAATAGGAAGACACTTCAAGGTAAAAACATATCATGGTAGTTTGAAGTACTTTTTGGAACAACAACTATCTTCAGAAGAGCAACAAAAATGGGTCATAAAGATGCTAGGTTATGTCTTTGAAATTATCTACAAAAAAGGGAAAGAAAATGTGGTGGTAGATACACTTTCAAGGAAAGAAGAAGACACCAAGGCCTTACTTTGTGCTATATCTATTCTACAAGTTGATTGGGTGGAAGAAGCAAGGATAAAATGGTAGTAAGACCATAATGTAGGGTAGCTCATTCAACAACTATAATAGAACCCTAGTGCATTATATAAATTTATGTGGAAGAATGATTTACTTTAGTATAAGGATTGCCTATATTTATATAAAGAATTCCCAACTCAAACAAAAGGTCCTTTAATAATTGCACACTTCTCCTATAGGGGGATACTTGAGATTTTTGAAAGTTTATCACGGGATTAAGAAGGATTTTTTCTGGGAAGGTCTTAAAACTAAATGTTCAAAAGTTTGTGGTGGAGTGTTTGGTTTTCCAATAGAACAAAGGAGAGACAATCAAGACTCAAGTGGTTCACAACTACTATACCATCCCTAATTTGATGGGAAAACTGAAATTGTGAATAAATATGTGAAAGGTTATCTTCGTTCCTTTGCATTTGATAAATAGTCACAATGGGTCAAATGGTAACGTTTCGCAGAATAGTGGTACAACACTTCCTTCCATACTTCATCCAAAATGTCCTCATTTGTGGCACTCTATGTTGAAAAACTGATGCATGTAGGTAAATTTAAAAATTTACAGCATACAACCAACATACCAATAAATCTTGCATATATCAGGATCACTGAAAGTGAGACAATCACAAAGAGAACACAAGTACACCCTGGGAAACCCTCTTGGGGTAGAAAACCCAGCCAAAAATTCTCTTTAGATTCTTCAACAAAGTACAATACCAGTACAAGACTTTAGAGTAACTAGCTAGGACTCAGAGGGCTAAAACAATACCTCTGTTTCAGCACTTACAAACTTCACAAATAGCTGAACTAACACTTATAGTAACAACTTGACAAACTCACCAAAAGATAACTGACTTTCCTTCTTGCTGTAGCAGAGTTATGGCAGCTTTAACATAGTATTTGTAGCAGTCTTATATCAGCAAGGAACAACAGAAGACTTCAACAAGAATAGACTGCTAGTATCTGCAATATACTTTAACAATTAGCTGCCATATACGAACAGAAGACTCCAACAACTAGTAGCCATATACCTGTTGATATTATGGTAGTTGCGGGAGGTATTTACCTCCACGTGTAAACCTGACAAGAATAGAATATTCTGGGAAGCAAGAAGAAACCTTAATGAGTTGGCTAATAACGCTAGAAGACAAGTCGGCTCAAGAGGATAATTTGTATTAGGTTATTAGCCTCCAAGAGAAAAAGTCGACCAAAAGAAATAATATATATTGAGTAAATAGGTACCCAGAATGAGAAGTCGGCCCAGGCAGTTAGCTAGAATTAGTATAAATATAGGAGGCCAGTCTTCATTCTGGCAGGCATTCTCAGAACTGCAGATCTCACTTGTGCGAACTGCAGTTAGCCAGTTTGTGCGCAAGTTTGGAGGAGAGCTGTCGTTGCAACTGCTGCAGCTAGTGGATTACGTTTTGGCTTGCACTATTTGATCAACTCTTGTTTGGTGCGCTATCCTTGGAGAATGTTGCACTACCCTTTGTTTGGCTATGTAGCCTAGGGTTTGCTTCTGGAGTGATTCTCTGTCAAGGTTAAGGTGCTTGGAGGGTGGCTTCAGCCTATGGTTGGGTGACGATAGTGATATTGTCTATGGTAAAACGAGCACATCCATCATATTTTAACAGGTTATGGGCTCACACCTCCTTCATTCAGTCTAACCACTGGAAGGGAGCATAGCCATAAGAATATTAAACTCGTTGAAGAACTCCTGCTAGGGTTTCTAGCATGAGCAGTCACCAAAGCACTGCTGCTAGGGTTACTAGCAGGTGCAGTTGCAGAAACCCTAACCCTCTCGTTGAGGCACCTTAAGTGAAGGGATTGACTTAATTTTTGGATAGACTAGTGCGCCCTAGCCTAGCGCATCTCCTGGTACTCTCAACAAGCCAAGACGTCAAGTTTGAGTTTTTGGTCAAATCTAGGGTTGACAAAGTCAAAACAACCATGACTTACTCTATGAAGTTAGAAAACAAGTTAGATGGAGCTTCTAACTTCAGAGCATGGAAGACAAGGATTGACCTCATCCTTGCCAAGAATAAAGTGCTGGATATCGTGAAAGGAAAGATCGTGGAACTAGAGTTTGAAGAAGGAAAAGAGAAGGAACCGCAAAATGTTGCAGTGATGGAGAAGCTCAAAGACGGTGATATCAATGCCATGAGTATCATAGTGGACTCTATAAAAGACCACTTGATACCCTACATCTCCCATCTTGACTCATCGAAGAAGATGTACGATGCCCTAACAAACCTCTTCTCAGTCAGAAACATTGGACAAGTAATGAGTCTGAAAAATGAGCTCCGTGACATGAAGATGAATGATGATGACAACATAACATCATACCTTGTGAAAATCTCTCAGTTAAGAGATCAACTACAAGCTATTGAAGAGATCATTTCAGAGAAGGAATTGGTAAACATAGTACTCAATGGTCTTCCTAAGACATGGGATGCATTTGCCACAAGCATGAACACAAGGAAGGAGTATCCTACATTTGAAGAACTTTGGACTTGCTGTGCTCAAGAAGAATCAAGGATCAATGCAAAAGAGAAACCTCAAAAGAAGTACGATGATCAAGCCTTCATAGCAAGATCCAATAATTTCAGGAACAAAAGGAAGTTTGAAAGGAAGCCAAATCAAAAGAAGGATATGTTAGAAATACAATGCTTCAACTGTTAAAAATATGGTCACTACAAGAATCATTGTCCCAAGCTAAAGAAAAGAAAAGAGACACACGAAGCATCAGTTGCCGAAGAAAGGAAACCCTCAAGGAAAACCAAGCAGGATTAAGTAGACTTCTTCCTCTAAAGACAAGGTAACAATATTCTTCATAGTTCTTGTACATAACTTGTTTGCATAGTCTCTGTACATATCTTGTATATCTATCTCTTAGAAGATAATATGTTCCAAGAAGAACTATACCTAAGGAAGAACAACAAGATAAGGATTGCTATCATTATGACTACAAGTCAGACAAAACACATGAAAGGATGAATTACATCAAACAAATCATGTGGAAGTTATTACATAAGTAACAAGCTGCAAGATAAGCCGAAATCAACAATCAAGTAGAAATTGGAGAAAGACTTATGACACCTTGCAGAAGGCAATAAGGATGCAGAGGGAAGCATGGACTCTGTTAGATGGAGGGAGCCGATTAGGAGGGAGCTAATCCTATGATCCATTGAAGATGATGAAGTATATATCCATGGTAGCAACCATGAAAAGCATTACGTGTTCAGTTCGACCTTAGAAGAAGTCTTCTTCGAAGAGAAGCCTTAAAGTATCCATGGTTGTCCATCCACATCCGTGATCCTATGATGAAAGAAAGAAGTGGAATCTTTAGGGCATGGAATCTATAAACATGAAGATTCCAAGAAAGAAAGAGAAGCCAGAACAACTAGTCATTGTATCGAGAATCACAAGATTACCAACTTGATATGAACTCACTAAAAGCAATCAGGCAAAGGAATTGAAAGTTGTGATGAAGAACAATTAATATGAATGCAAGCATTGCAAGATCCAGAACTAGAGGTTCTCCCAGATGGAGGGAGAAGATTATGATGATTACTTGTTCCAGTAAACTAGACATACCTCTACATGAGTCATTATATCATCCGCAATATCAATGGGTTGGAGTTCTACATTATGCAAAGACTGTTCTCCAGAGCAATTGAACAAAGAAGCGTATGAAGAGCAACCTCAAGGCTTTGAGGTATACCAAAAAAAAACCCTTGTATGCAGATGGAAGAAGACAACTTGGCGGAGAACCTCCAATGCACAACAGAAGCGTGATGAAGACTTTCTATAACAGAGATATTGTATTAGAATGGTTACTCAGAAACTCAGGATGATGGATCGCTAATCCATGACAAACTCTCATGATGGCCAAAGAAGTATCGCTTGGATATGTTCCAGCTTGACCCTTGCCACGATATTGTGAGCTAGCATGAACCAAAGAGGAATCCAACAATGATATACTTTATTGATCAGAGCTATATGAAGCCTTCAGAGAAAACCAATGTTCCAGAAAAAACCGAAGTACATTTGAGATCAAGCATTACATTCTTCGTGATGAAGTCCAGAAAGGAGAAAGTGGTTCTCCAATACATATCTCCACAGATGAGCAGATAGGCAAACATTTTGGTAAAGCTTCTGTCCAAGATGAAAGAGTTTGCGTACTCAAGCTGGAGCTCGTGGAGACGACTTCCTTATTGAAAAAGGAAGAGATGACTCCCAGGTTGGGAGGGAGCACTGATGTGTTATTGATTTATGGACAGTCATTTTTCAGTTCGAAAAATGGTCCAGGATGAGCAGTTCCTTTCCAGTTTGGAAAGTGGTTTGAGATTTCTGACGGACAGGCATTTTCTAGTTCGTAAAATGGTCCAGATCGAACGGTCATTTTTGTAATGAAAATGGTTCGATGGATTGCTGATGTACCATAGATAACAATTTCCCATTGTGGTTAACATGGGGAATGGTCTAGGGCAGTCTCTCTTCTTGAGGGTTACTCAACAAGACTGGCCTGCCTCGCCGGACAGTCATTCTTTCGAAGCTCACAGTTGTGAGCAGTTTCAAAGAATGGTCCGTTTTGGAGGTTGGTGCAGGACAATCATTTCCTTAGGAAATGGTCCGGACAGTCATTCCTTAGGGCATATTCATTCTCTCCAGGTTGCACTTTGTTTAGTGTCGGAGGAATGGCCCAGGGTGGGGAATGGTCCAGGTTCAACAATTGGGGGCAGACATTCCTTAGGGAAGACTCATTCTCTCCAGGTTGCACTTTGTTTAGTGTCAGAGGAATGGCCCAGGGTGGGGAATGGTCCAGGCTCAGAAATTGGGACAGTTATTCTTCCTTGCTTGAGAAGAATAGTCCAGATAGATCATCATTGATGTTTTACCTTCTGAGGGCAGATGCTCTTCCAAGATCTTACAGATGTAAGTGGAAGAATGGCCCAGATGATTCAGTTTATATCATAACAATTTTTTCTGTGCAGGTTGATATCAAATGATTGTTATGGAGACTGTATGTCTCTAGACAGTAGATGTATGCTACTATGGTGGATGTGTTCCACTGATTATGACTATACGTCACGTATCAAGTATCTGTGTGCTACTTGGTGTGGTAGTGTACCACTGGATTGTAGTTGTGTACTACTATGGATAAACACAGTTGTGTTCTATTGAATGATATTGTTCCAATTACCTTGAAGACTATCAACAGTTTTGGAAATGATTATCAGCTAGATGGTTGATCAAAGGACAAAGGTTTCCCAGACGGAAAATGGCTCAGAACATTTATTCTTCTAGGACATATGTCCAGATTAGAAGAATGGCTCTTGTGTCACTCTGTGGTGTGAATGACTTATTCAACATCATTTCTGATTACTCAGATGGAGTATGGTTTTGAGAGATGATGCAGTTGATGACAATGATGGTGCTCATGATCTAGTCATGAGATAATCTATACAACTATGTTGATGCTATCGGGTGAATGGTATGTTTGTGCTCAAGACCATTACCTGTAATACCTCCCTAGCTAGGAGGGAGTGTTGATATTATGGTAGTTGCGGGAGGTATTTACCTCCACATGTAAACCTGACAAGAATAGATTATTCTGGGAAGCAAGAAGAAACCCTAATGAGTTGTCTAATAACCCTAGAAGACAAGTCGTCTCAAGAGCATAATTTGTATTAGGTTATTAGCCTCCAAGAGAAGAAGTCGGCCAGAAAAAATAATATATATTGAGTAAATAGGTACACAGAATGAGAACTCCGCCCATGCAGTTAGCCAGAATTAGTATAAATACAGGAGGCCAGTCTTCATTCTGGCAGGCATTCTCAGAACTACAGAGCTCACTTGTGCGCACTGCAGTTAGCCAGTTTGTGCGCAAGTCTGGAGGAGAGCTGTCGTTGCAGTTGCTGTAGCTAGCAGATTACGTTTTGGCTTGCACTATCTCTTGGTTATGGTTTGGAGTCTTGGACTATTTGATCAACTCTTGTTTGGTGCACTATCCTTTGAGAAAGGTGCACTACCTTTTGTTTGGCTATCTAGCCTAGGGTTTGCTTCCAGAGTGATTCTCTGTCAAGGTTAAGGTGTTCGGAGGTTGGCTTCGGCCTATGGTTGGGTGACAATAGTGATATTGTCTATGGTAAAACGAGCACATCCATCATATTCTAACAATACCAACAGAAAATTCCAGTAGCTATTAGTCATATACTAGCAGAAAATACTTCAGCAAATAGATGCCTTGCCTCAACAAAAGACTCCAGCAAAACAAATGTATGTAAATGGTAAGTGAATGCCCCTTTTTATAGGTTGGTTTGGCTTCCCTAAGAAACCCCCTAAGAATGTATAACAACTGTATAACAGCTATCATACCTGCCCTCCTTTGGCTGCCAAGAGTCACCTCCTAAAGTTCCCAAGAGCCACCTCCTAATGCTCCCAAAGGTCACTTCCTTTGTCTCTTCTAGAGGCTGCCCTAAATTGCTGTCTTAGGATTGTATGACAACTGTTATACAACTGTCATACCACCACCCTTAGCAACCCCCCTAAGCTGGCCACTCCAACCATCCTAAGCAACCCTCTTAAGCAACCTCCCTAAGCTAGCCACTACAACCTCCCTAAGAAGCCCTCTTAGAGGTGCTATGAGGTTGACACATGGCATATGGCTGTCTTGGGCCTTGGCATAAGGTTGACACTTGTCATGTGTTTGATGCTTGACATAAAGTTAACACTATATCAAAACTTTATTTACATGGTTAGTTACAATAGGGAAAATAGCTTCCAAAACTATATAATTCAACACTCCCTCTTAGTAAGGAAGTTATTTTTCTAGTACCAACTGTTACATCCATTTGTCTTTATTTGGCTATTGACTTGTTGATCCATGTAGAATCTATTCATCAAGAGAAGTTTTGTATCCATAGCTAGGATTGGGATCAGTAGCATCTTTGGTGAGCACACTGCTGTCATTACAATATTTTTATTCACTCAGTTCACCAAGAACTGTCCTACTAGCCATATGCTAGAGGAAGCTATACAGTTCACCAAGAACTGTCAATTCACCAAGAATTGTCTTACTCAGTGCCAGTCCTTTTTCATACTGGATGAGTAATCTTAGAGCCAATCCTTTTTCATACTGGATAAGAATAAAATAGAATATCCCACATCCTACCTGTAAATGACTTGCCCCGCTACTGTCACCAGAATCCCATATGCAACTCTAGCCATAATAGCTCTAATGGAAGTGTATCTTGCCACAAGAGCAAGGTTTCTTTGTAATCTATTCCCTCTTTCTGAGAGAACCCACGAGCTACAAACCTTGCTTTGAATTTCTCAATACTACCATCCGCAACATGCTTGATTTTGTATAACCATTTAGATGTTATCACAAATTTTTCTTTTGGTCTCAGAACTATGTCCCAAACATCATTTTTCATAATTGATTGATATTCTTCAATCATGGCATCCTGCCACACTTTCTTCTCAGCAACTTCTTCATAGCTAGAAGGTTCTGCATGAATGATGCTAGACACAAGTGCAACATAGTTGGAATATAATCGAGGTCTTTTACTTTCTCTAAAAGTCTTATTTGGGGCTCCATACCTTTCTGCATCTTGAATGAGTTCACGAGCTCAACCTGGTTTTCTCTGATATGTAATCACTTCTGTGGGTGAATTAGCAGGTTTCTGAGGCTCCATCATATCATGATTCTTAGGTACAAGCTCTTCTTCTTCTGTATCTGGTACTTTAGAAGTAGTAGGTTCCTCATCATGTACCTCATTTACATGATTTATTTTTGATTTGTAGAAAGATGCATCTTCATCAAAGATAACATCTCTGCTGATCTCAATCTTTTTGTATCCAGGGACATATACTCTATATGCCTTTGATGTTTCGCTGTATCCGACAAATATAGCCTTCTTACCTAAAGGATCCAACTTTGTCCTTTTGTCCTTGGGAATATGAATATACACTGGACAACCAAATATCCTTAGGTGACTAACCTCTGGAACTTTTCCAGAAAACACTTCTTCTAGAGTTTTATTTTCAAGAACTTTATGAGGACTTATGTTCTGTACATATACAACAATCCTTGCTGCTTCTGCCCAAAGGTACATTGATAAGTCCTAATCATGAATCATGTCTTTAACTGCTTCCATAACTGATCGGTTCTTTCTTTCTGCAACAACATTTTGCTGAGGATTGTATGGACTAGAAAGCTCCCTCTTAATCCCAACTTCACTACAAAATTCCTTGAATTCACCAGATGTGAATTCTCCTCCGTTATCAGATCTTAAAACCTTTATTTTTCTCTTGGAAAGATTTTCAACAAGAGCTTTAAATTCCTTAAACTTACTAAAGACTTCATCTTTATTCTTTAAGAAATAAATCCAAGTTTTGCGAGAAAAGTCATCAATAAAAGAAACATAGTAAACATACCCGCTGAGTGAAGTGGCTG
>ML777434.1:273518-301625 GCA_009831015.1 Picea engelmannii | reverse complement strand
ACAATAAAATTAATATATTTAATTAATATAAATATTAATTAAATATATTTTTCAATTTCCATTTATTAATTATTTCTTGTATTAACCCCTAAAAGTACAACACACAAACCCCAGACAAACTCAAGCCCAACAAGATCAAGAGATGAGGGTTTAGGAGAGGTTTACACAAGTCCATATAATTCTCAAGGTGACCTTTTTAACTTTATCATCACTGCATATGGGATACATCCCTCATGTGGTCATGCCCACCTTCAAAGAGGGTCATACACCAACAAACACCTGATCAAGGATCAGGTTGCCCCAGAACATTTCTGGGGACTTATCCACCAAGGTGCAAGACCAAGGATCAACCCATGCCCCAGGCATGGGTACCCTAGAACATTTCCAGGGGCCCTAGACATATCTAGGGACTTTAACTGCTTGGTCCCAGACCAAGAACCCCAATCATATACTGGGGGCCCTCTTAGGGGTCTTAACTGCTTGGTCCCAGACCAAGAACCCCATTCATCTACTGGGGGCCCTTACAAGGGTCTTTTTCCATGGCACTGACTGTTTGGTCCTAGACCAAATCCCCAGGAGTGCACTTGGGGCCCTAGATCTCAGCTAGGGTCTTTGCCATCCTCCCTGAGAATGGCTCTTGCAGCTGCTTCAAATTCAACAAATGGTAAGTGAATGCCCCTTTTTATAGGTTGGTTTGGCTGCCCTAAGAAGCCCCTTAAGAATGTATGACAGCTGTATAACAGCTGTCATACCTGCCCTCCCTTGGCTGCCAATAGTCACCTCCTAAAGTTCCCAAGAGCCACCTCCTAATGCTCCCAAAGGTCACTTCCTTTGTCTCTTCTAGAGGCTGCCCTAAATTGCTGTCTTAGAATTGTATGACAGCTGTTATACAGCTGTCATACCACCACCCTAAGCAACCCCGCTAAGCTGGCCACTCCAACCATCCTAAGCAGCCCTCTTAAGCAGCTTCCCTAAGCTAGCCACTACAACCTCCCTAAGCAGCCCTCTTAGAGGTGCTATGAGGTTGACACATGGCATATGGTTGTCTTGGCATAAGGTTGACACATGGCATATAGTTGTCTTGGCATAAGGTTGACACTTGTCATGTGTTTGATGCTTGACATAAAGTTAATACTATATCAAAACTTTATTTACATGGTTAGTTACAATAGGGAAAATAGCTTCCAAAGCTATATAATTCAACACTATATGGGCATCATCATCTTCCATCCATCACATCCACCTTGAGATGAAAACCTAAGGTTCAAGCAGTGGAGGATCACATTGAGCAGTAGTAAGAGGTTCTCCAACTATTGAAGGACAACTTGGCTGTAGCTCAAATTAAGATGAAACAAGAAGTAGATCAACATCGTAGTGAAAAGCACTTTGAAGTTGTGGATTGGGTATTTTGAGGTTGCAACCATACAAACACACGTCCCTCAAGTAACAAAATAAGGATAGTAAAGTAACACCCAAGTACAATGGTCCCTATAATGTATTATAGAGGATTAACTGTATGGGTTACAGATTGGAGGATTAACGTGTACATTTGGTCTTCCAAGATGCCAGTTCAGACTAATTTTCTAGAGCTTTGTGAAGAGGGAAAAATCATACTAGACCCTGAAACAATCATTGAAACACAGATCAAACAACCATAAAACTGAGCAATCACAGAGCACCTCATCAATTGGAACAACCTGCCAATAGAAGATGTTACTTGGGAAGATACGTTCTTCATATAGAAGCATCCACCACTGATTAGAATTGAGGGCAATGCTGGTTTGAAGGAGAGGGGCATGTGCAATCTCTAACCGTAATCCTCATTTATTATCATTACATTAATTATAGTCATATTTATCAGAATTGAGTAGTTTGGATTGGAACCGGCTGGTCAAAATTCTTTAGATTCTAAATCGGCAGCTGCACCAGATCGAATCACTGAATCTACTGGTTTAGACCGGTTTAGTTGGTTAACAACTGATACCACTGGTTGGTCCAAATTGATTCAGCTGATTCACAGCCAGTTCAGACTGGCAGGATCATTGCCACTGGTGGTTTCGGGTGGGGGGGGGGTTCGGAAAAACAAAATAAAAATCTCTCCCCCCTACCTCCCAAAACCTAAAACAAGCAAACTTCCCTTATTTGGTGTCTAATGGTTTTGATTTACACACACACACACACACACACACATATATATATATATATAAATTTTGCATATTTTATGTATTTTTTAGTAGATCAGTTCATAAATTGGTTCACAGGGTGGTTCTGGTCTGGTTTTGGTTTTGTTTCAGTCTGGTCCTGATCTGGTTCTGGTTCTGTACCTGTCTGACCCTCGTTTGGTTTTGGTTCTGTTTCCGGGTCTGATAACTTTGATTATAGTTATGTTGGCTTATTATTATTTCTTTCTATCCCTCTTTGTCTCCTATATATACATCAAGAAGACTCATTTGGAGGATCATCTTTTCTTATTCATTCACCGTTTCACTTTATTTAGGTGTGATGTTATGGAATTGGGTCCTTTTTACGCTTATTTGGATTTTTGGTCCATAACATAGCCCATCTGGCGAAATCCTGATTGATTAAGGCGTAATCACCCAAGAGGTCATGGGATTGAGTCCTGCTGGGTTACTATCTGCTAATCCGGCTGGTGATTACTACCATCATCCATCTGGAAATGTGAGGAAGAGGGGAATTCTGCAAAGTGATTCTTTATATATATATATATATATATATATATATATATATATATATATATATATATATAAGTTTCTTTTCATTCTTCAATGCTTACTTCCTTCCTCAACTTTGTTTGCAAAAGAATGGAAACTAAATTTCAGTCATCAGATTGGCCTGCTACTAAATCTTCCAGGTGGACCTCATTACCCACATAAACATTAGCTGGAGTCCAATTTTACAATTCCGTTAATATTTCTTGTCAGAAGTATATTTAAAATCTATTACTACAAATGTTCCTTATCTAAGTAACATACAGTTCAGATAAGTATTAAAATATTTTAGTTGGATTGCACGATAAAAGTTGTATCCACCAGTTCTTTGCTGAATTTACCAACATCTTTATTTTCTAATGACAGTGTTAGCAAGACATGTTTTAACACTGGAAATTTGGTGCCTGATCTGAGGCACAAATGTGAGCAGACTTTTCTTCCAGTTATGTGAAACAAGCTTGGGAGATGTTTAAAATTTAAATAAAGAAGTGGGAATGAGTCTAAAAAGGGTGCTTAATTTCTCCTTTTGGTTAGCAGGAAATAGTGTTAGTTGTTAACTTGTTGTATTGCTTATTTGCCTCAATAAACAAGTCCTCGTGGATATTCGATTTGCTTTCTGCTCTAACATGAATTGTTGAAAGTAACTTGAAAGTCCATTCATTTTCTTTCACTATGAAGTAAAACCATAGGATTGATGTATGCACTTGAGTTGTTGATGACACGCTCATAATGATCCTTATCTTGGTATTAATTAGATGGTCCCTTTCTTTTCTCCAATTGGTAGCTTATTTAAAATTATCTATTTATCCTTCTCTAATCTTTTGATATGTTCTAATCTTTCCTATAATCCTGGTGGGAAGGGATCACTTCAACGTTAACTAAATCAAATTTTGAATTATTTATTGGCTTCTATTTGTTAAGGATTGGAGGTGCATGGACCTACCCTGTTACAAATCGCTGCATACACTCCTGTGAAATACTGATGTCAGCTTGTTGAATATCTCTCTTTCTATCTAGCTAGGCCACTTTATTTTGTTTTGGGTTGTGACTTTTGTGCTGTTTGTTGAGACTTTTGTGTTGTTTGTTGAGACTTTTGTGTTGTTTGTTTGTCCACTGACTAATGATACTTAAAAATTATGTCATACAACTGGAAGTTTCTCATAAAGCGATTCATTGCAGGGACGGTTCTGTGATCATGCCATTACCAGAATATTTCCTCAGTTGAAATTTTTCTCTCTCTCTGATTTTTTGTTTTGGTTGGGTTGATAGGATTGTTTGCTAAGCATGGTAGTGGTACCGACGTTTAAAATATGGCATCTCATATGATATGCTTTGTTCATGATTGTAAATTACTTTACTGTTTTTAAGTTGATTAAAGCTATAGTTGAAACTTGACTCCCTGAAATTCTTTGCATCAAATGTGATAGCTTATGTCCTGACTTAAGTTTATTATTGTGTTCCATCCATCATTTGAATGTGTGGTGGTTGCTTTAGACATTTGTTGGTACTCCATTTTGGATGGCTCCAGAGGTTATTCAGAACTCAGATGGATACAATGAAAAGGTATGTGAGCAAAGCTACTCAGTGCTATCTCATCTGTTGGTTAGGTTTCTATTCTCCTCATATTTTATTGTTTTTGACATTTCTGCTTAAATAATACAGGCAGATATTTGGTCGTTGGGCATTACTGCTATTGAGATGGCTAAGGGAGAGCCTCCATTTTCAGATCTTCATCCAATGAGAGTTCTATTTCTGATTCCCAAAAATAATCCTCCTCAGGTTTTTCGATTCTTCTTCTTCTTTTGTTCTCCTTTTTCATATGTAGCACATGTGTGCATGTCTCCAAGAACAATTATTTTAGTGTTATCTTTTAAGCAAATACAACAAGCTTTATTGTTTAGGCATGCTATTGTGGACTGACATACTAGATAATACGTTTTGTTCTTGTGATACAGCTGGATGACCATTTTTCTCGCCCTATGAAGGAGTTCGTTAACCTATGCTTGAAGAAGAATCCCGCGGAGGTAGATGTTTGCAATCTCTCGATCCTTGTTGATGTTTGTCACAATATGACAGACTATATGGTTGGGAGAACCAAGATTATAGACAACTGCAGATAAAAATGCTTTAAATACTGGTTATGTTAGATGTGCAGGCAAATGGGATTGTTTTTGGGGTTTTCCATTCACTTATTAAAATCACTTTGGATACCTCAAATCTTCTAAATTAAAATGTCAATCAACTCTAGGTTTTATGGTATGCTAGAGATGATCACTTTGGATACCTGAAATCTTCTAAATTAAAATGTCAATTCAGTAACTATACTGCAGTCTGCTCATCCCTAGGAAGGTGGTTGTTAGAGATAATTTGGTATGTTTTGATTATGAACTTAGAAAGGATGGTTAGAATAACTCTCTTAATGAGTTGGGAGTTGAGATATGCATTGTCCAGAGAAGTTGTTTGGATGGTATTTTAAAATGTTTGCCAATTCTCTAACTGACATGATGTAGTAAACATAATTCCTGTTTATTATGATGGACATAAGCTTTCTGTAAATATATAAGAACATATATTGGATAATGGATAATTGATAAGATGATAAGAATGGTGATTAAAATGAGCCTCGTGATGGTGTACTTATATGCATTGACTGGTCATGAGGTAAGAGGTGTGTCCTTTGATTTTTTCATTAATCTACTGATTATTATTTACTATTTATTATTATAATATTTTTTATTATGTTTGTTACATTGCCACCTCCTTGAGGAATGCCTTCTCAAAGCATAATAAATTGGATTCTATCTAAATGAGCATGTTTCTTTGGCGGTTTCATGCTTGTCTTTGTCTGGTTTTAGGGGTTTGACTTGGTCCTTCATTTGTGTGTTGGCGAGGTTCCTTTGTAAATATGCATCATACCCTAAAGTCTTTTGACTTGATTGTTTAACGTAAAGCCACAAAGCTTCTTGGTAATATAGTGTTCTTGCTTCTGATGTTGTATATTCGTATGTGCTTCTTGTGTTTTTTTCATTAGTTGTAATTCACCTTTCTTGGGAGCAAAACCTTCAACACCATATAATTTATAATGTTGACCTTGCCAGTCAACCTCAAGGCTGTTGGGAGAGGGAGTGGGAAGCACAATTTTGAAAAAGCTTTTGGGAGAGGTTTTTATATAATACATATTTTAATATATTTTGATGCATATATATTTAAAAAAACATGCAGAATGTCAAATCAACTACAAAAAACATGAAAACATAGATTTAACTGAAGATTTTATAGGTCCTATCAAGCATGCCTATTGGGTCTGTCTTTGACCACAGTAAGGCTCTAAGTTTCAACTGTTATGTAAAGTGTTTGCTGCTGTTTTAGGACAGCCAACAGTCCAAGAACTTCTTGTTGATTTGTTATGGTTGCACTTCCAATTTTAGGTGCTCTAGCATGTAGTTTTAGTAACCATAAATTAGCACATGCATACTAAAATAAGTACGACAGACCTAAAGATTTTTACAGCTGAAAATGAACAGATCTAAAAGACTAACACATGCATTTTTGTACACAGGTATTTTTGGTCAACATGACCCTGGATAAAACTCCCCCGGGGAAAACCAGTTTGGGATATTTGTCTATATAATGATGATTAAAGCAAGAGATACAACAAGTAATGAAATACGATGGAACCTGTATACATAGCAAGCTCCTCATGAGCCTTGCCACAAGAACCAGAGAAAGAAGTGCCCAAACTGTGGTGCACCCTCTCCCTTTGTTGCCCTCTGTACTGAACTGAAGCGCTTGTTGCCGTCCTAATACACACTTGCAACCGTGAGCTAAGTCCGGCTCACTTAGTGTGTCCTTGGAGGCACAATGCCTAGGTTCACAGCCCACGTTGTCACTTTGACTGGAACCTCTTCCGTCTAGGCTCACTCCTAGGGAAGCCAAGGGGGGTGGTCCCTAGTTTCTAGATTAGTTTTAGAGTTAAGTTCTAGGAGTTAGTTTTAATTTGTTAAGGCTTGGGGGATTCTAACCTAAGATGCACAAGCAGCAATGCAAGATGCAAGGGTTAGTATGTTAAGCAAGACCTTTTCCTAGGGAAACTAAGACTAGTGCCTAAGATTGGGCAAGGGGTCAACTAAAGTTAAAGGGTGATTCTTTACAAGTATGATTACAATATTACTTACAAAAGAATAACTTAATCAAATGAATACTAGATACAAGATTTACAATTAGAAGATGCTAGAATACAACAAACAAGCTAACCACTTTACTTATTATGTGTGCAGGATACAAGAAGATTAAAGCATCATATTACATCTATGAGATCATCATCAATACATCATCAAAGAATATTTAAGAGTTTTAAGCACAAGTATTATGAAGACGAAGAAGATCCACTCTTAGTTATTAAACCCACAAAGTATTTTGAGATTTAAGTCCAAGTTTTAATTGTCTTAATGAGTTAAGGGTTTCTTAAGATTGAAAGATTTTAGTTACCCTTACAAATTATTTCACCAAAGCCTCCTCCCCCTATTGCCAAATGACTGYTGGATGCTCAATAAGTGTTGCCACCCTAGCTTCGCAGGTCAGCCCGGAAAATTGAGTTCTTACAGAAAGGACGCATCATGTGTGCCGTGAGACCGTCCCCGGCCTACACCTTCCGTTGCCCCTCAATCACCGTTTTAGATGGTGAAGATGGTGGTTTAAGGCACCCTAAAGAGTCTATTAAGTTATTATATGAATTAGGTAGACTTTTAAGAGTGTTTTAAGAGTTTTATGACACTTTTAAAAGGTGAATTAGTGACTTTGCCGAAACTCACTTCAGCCTTAAAGTGTGTTGATTAAGATTATGAAAGGAAAGGCATTAACACATATATGCTATGTGAGAGCAAGTAACTTAGATGCACAATTAGATAGCTTGCAAAATAAAGAAAGAAGCTACAAGGGCAAGAACAACTTGCCAATAAGATGAAAAGAGAAACACACTTATCCTATGATTGAGAGCATTAAGATATGAGCATTAAGTGTGAGAAAGAATAAGGAATTTAAGTGTGTTTGCCTACTTATCAACTTATCAATGAAATTACTTAGAGCATATGGCAAATGGCATTAAAGAGATCTATGCAATAAAGAAGAACACCATCCACTTATTGAAGCAACTAAACATTTAGGATTATAGATCTAAGCATGGAACATAAAGATAAACACTTGTAGTGAACTAAGCATGCATGAGATCTAGTTAAGTTGATTATGAGGCCCAATAGGCTTAAGCTAGAGAATTATTGAGTGTTAGATCTAGATAGAGAATATTTAGAGCTTTAACCAATTAGATCTTCAACCACAAATTAAACCCTAACCCAACCTTTTGGGGTATTCCTCTCCCAAATAGGTAGGCAATTAATTAGCTTGCTTAAATTAGAAGAATATTTAGAAAAGAGAGAGAAGCAAGCAAACAAGAAAAGGAAGCAAGAAAGAGGCAAGCAAATGGAAGAAGCAAACAAACAAACCCTAACCCCCACGTCCTAGGGTTTGGGAGATACCCTTTATCTCACAAACCCCCACGTCTTAGCTCCAAAAGGCAAAAACAAGGAAGAAAAAGCAAGATCTAAGTAAACCCTAGCTACCCCAAGGCTCACACGTGGGAGTAGGCCGTACCACTCCTTCTCCCACAACTATGAGCCACTACAAGCAAGAAGAAGAGAGAAGAAATGACAAAAATACTTAGAAATTGAAGAAGGAAGGTTGATAAATAGCTACCAATCCCTTTGGGGGGCCTTTGAGCGTTGTGTGGATGCCTTTGGGTAGCCAAAACCCCTCTCAACCAGATCTGAACCTGCAAAAACCAGCAAGGTATCCTTGCTGGAAAAGCTACACACAACCAAAAGAATGAAGAAAAACTTTTGCCTTTTTAGGGCAAAAATTTTTCTAAAGAAAATTTTGAAATATTTGATTGAAAATGACCTGTCTTACTAAGCTATGCTAGCTGAAATATTGATGGAAAAGAACATCAATATAGAAGAAGAATAATAGTGAGAAAGGAATGGAGTTTGAATGTGTCTCAAGGGAGCCTTCTTGCTTGAGGTGTTCTTAATGAAACCCTTGAAGCTAAACCTGCAAAAACCTTGAAAAGTGATGGCATACAATAGACAATATGTTGCACACACTAATAAGATGACATTTCAATCCTATCTAGCATATCAAGATATATAGATCTACAAGCATGTGCATTACTAGATCTACCCAAATAACATTTTATGATTTTACCTTAGGATCCAATGGATGCAATCAAAAAACAAAATTAGAACAACATTGCCTCACATGTATGGAAAGAAAAAGCATGTGCATAACTCTTCTAATAATCCTCCAAAGATTTTCTCTTTATTACTCAAGAAGAGGATCTTGGAGAAAACTATCTCCAAAACCCTAAGAGCTAGAGAATGAAAATGATGAGAGAGAGAGAGAGAGAGAGAGAGAGAGAGAGAGAAATCAAGTAGCATAACCTTAGCTCAAGATATGGTGAGTTGGGAGTGAGGAAAGGGATCTATTTATACTTGGAGAGGCAAACCTACCTCTCTTGGATCAATGCCAAGTGTCCATCACCAAGCATAAGAGTAGATCTCTAGGCTAGGGCACACCATCTTGGGTTTGAATCCTAGATCTGGGGTTTAGAAAGGTGTGGGAAGTGTTGGGATCACACAAAAGCAAGTGGGAGGCTATGGGATTCGTGCTAGGGGAGTGGAAGGATTTTAAATAATTTTTAAAAATTATTTCTAGAATTTTCCAAGTGGAGGGGGGCGTAACTCCTCTTGGAGGGCGCAACTTCTTGGGATGAGGAAAGGATGGGAGTGTTGGGATGAGGTAAAGGTGTTGGGATCACCTTGGAGGGTGACGTGGGAGGTAAAGGAAAGGAAAGCACATGAGAGGGGCCCTCACTCAAGTCACAACATCAATTTATCAAGGAAAAACGTCAATCCCCCTAGGGGGGCGTAACTTTTGAGTGTGGTGAATGGGTAAGTGTGTTTAAAGGGTTGAAACAAAGTTGGATGGGTAGGTTTAGGGTTAGGGAGTCTCTCTCCAACTTAAATCCATCATTTAACACCCTTTTAACTCATTATTACATTTTTACAATTTTGCCATGTTTGGACTTTAGCAATTAAAATTGCTGTTTTAGACTGACTGACACTCCGGGTGTACAAACCCATAGCAAAAGTTGTCTGACTGAGCTGAAACTTGGTCCATGGATATGGGGGGTGCTATTCCATTTCTTTTGAGCACAAATACCCCTATCAAAAATCCAAGGACCTAGTTTTTACAATATTTGCTCAAAAATAATTAATTAATTAAATAATTAAACCTCCAAACTTATGGAAATTTAATTAAAAATTAATTAATTAAAAAAAACTGACTTAGACTCTATGAAATTCCACGAAACTTTCTAAGATGTCTTGTATGGTCATTTACAATGATTCCCTATAATAGTTACCAAAAGATAAACCCACTAGAATGTCGTTCACCACTTTGGAGGAATAATTGCAAGTGTGAGGGAATAACTCAAGGGAAATCAATAAGGTTGAAAAGCCCAATTGATAACACGAGGATAAAAAACCCTCGGTGAAAGGAACTCTCCTAGTGAACCGATCCCAAGGTAACTGAGCTAGACATGACTCATGCAGACCTATTACATTATTAACTCATGCAGGGGTGCGGGAATTCCTGTTACAAAAAGAAGTGCTGGGGCCAAACATGCCTTGTAGAACCAAAATCTTCAACAATATTTGCATCTAATGATGCATCTCTTCATGGTACACGAAGTTGACCACCTATGTTGGAGAGGCGGTCAACAACACCCTAGCTCATCTGGAACCCAATGAAGAAATCCCTCCATAGGAATGTCCTCTCCTGTGCTGCCTCTCCACTGAAACTGTCAAAGCTCGAATCCTCCAAGCAAATCTGCTACCAGGTAGCTGCCAGTCCTCTCAACATGTGCCCCCTCCTCCTAGCAGAAATGATCACTAGAAATAAACTGAGCCATAAACTGAATGTCTCTCTCCACAAAAACAAGCGCCCAAGCTCTCCTCTCCCTATGCATCAGACCTCATCCTGATCTGACAAGTCCTCTCCTAATGAGCAAATGATGGATTATAAATGCGCCCTCCTCCTCAAGATGCGCCCCTCCTTCATATGCATGCTCCCTCTCAGAAGTGAAGGCTAAGACTCCATGGAAATACTCTCCATGCAAGCTCCAAGCAACCAAGAGCCTCTCCTCAAGCTCTCAAGGGTTTTACTCAAACCCTCATGAAGTGCGCCCTCCTTCTCCTCAAGAAATGCGCCCCTCTCCTCTTCTCCAAAAATCACAAGTGAAGAATGAGTCTCCAAAATACCTTTACCCTCTCTTTGGCCTCCTCATGCCAACCCTAAAAGATCAATGGCCTAGATTAGATCTAGCCAAGTCTAATCAATGGGTGAGATCAAATCCAAAAATCTCACTAAGGAAACCCACTTTCCTTAGTTGCTTTATGTCTATTAATTCACCCACATTGTAAATTAATTGTCACTTTATGATTTAAGTGACATATTTCACTTTTGACTTAAAACTCCTAAGTCAAAGTGAAATTAGAATCATAAAGTAAAGTACAAGGGTAATAGTCTTCCCCCTTTGTGCTTAGAGACTCATAAGCACATGGGGACCACTTTCCAAGGTACCCAAATCTCAACATTAACTACTGGATTAATGATGATCATTAAAACATCAATCATATAGTACACATATAACATCAATTATCTAGTAGTTATAACTTATAACATTGTCATTGAATGATCAATCGAATCAACTACAAAAAACATGAAAACATAGATTTAACTACTGGAGTAATGATGATCATTAGAGCATCAACCATATAGTACACATATAACATCAATCATCTAGTAGTTATAACTTATAACATTGTCATTGAATGATCAATCATCAACCACAACAACAACCTTCAAGTTTCAACATATAGAATTTGTCATCAACAAATTGTAACATATAAAATCAACCACGAAATGAAATAGAGCATCATATTCATTACCAAAGAGTTGTAAGATTTAGTCAACAACTCAAAGGTAGTTTCAAAGTTCAAAGTTCAAACTTAAACTGTCATATAATGTTTACAAAATAAGCCATAATAAAGACAAAGTACTAAGTTCTAGAAACTACTTTTAAACAGGAAAAAGAAAAAGAGATCTAGTATCTATCAATCTTTCTTCTTGCCACAAGAAACTTTGAGTTTCTTTTCCTATCATCTATGAAGAAAAGGAGGAGTAAGTGGAAGTGTACGTGGAACACGACTAGTAGCTAGATGGCCCCCACATAATGTTGGATGTTGTGAAGCTAAAGGCAAATCTCCTGCATTTGGAAAATTGCTAGTGGATGGGGGTAGCATATCTGCTCCATGAATATGATCACCCAAAAGTTCAGCTTCCAAGCGCTCTCAAACTATGGTTCCATCCTCCAAATTAGCCTCCTCTAGATTGTTGTCCCAATTCACATATGTTCTATCATTCTTCACCGCCTCACAATAATGGGACAACAACCTCAAGTTGTAGTGCACATAAACCAAGATTTCTGCCCAGTCTACATTTGGGCTGTTTCTCTTCACATCGTGGATGACGTTATAGGTGCTCCAACACCTCTCTATAGAAGAAGTGTTAAGAATCTGTGAAATCACTCTCACTTCCAACTTATGCAGATGTGTGGTATAGGAGACATACACATTCCACCATTTGATAGGATTCAACCTTTCTCGATCTTTGTTGTATGCAAGTTAGAAAATACTCCAGGTTCATGGATGTACATGCTCAATTGGCTTCGTACTTGAGCACACTCCTCTTCGTTAGGGACCAACTTGTCTAATGCAAGCATATACCCATTTTGTACCTCTGGATGTGTGTGTGGTTTTCTCCTAAACCCAACCCTAGGTGTTGTTTGGGCCAACTAAGATGGATAATAATATTTGGCTGTAAAGACATATGATAGGGCATGGAGTGGAACATTCAAATTATCCCACCTTTTGATCACATGTTTATGGATACAATCATACAAGAGCACATCTCTCAACTCAACAATGTCTTTGATTTGTCCTAGCATGCTATCCATCTGCTCATACACCGCCCCAATCATCGATTGATCGGTATCTGCAAACATAATCATATTGTAAATGGGCATGGTTAACTATAAAACATATCCAACCTGTTGCCAAAACTGACCACCAAGCACTGCGTCTTCCACCTCTTGAAATTCATGTTTATCAGATGTGAATTCAACTTTGTCTTTCAAACCTTGCCATGAATCACTTGAGACCATACTAACCAATGCCTCTCTTACCTTCAAAAGGTGCCTGAAGGTGAGGTAATAGCTAGCAAATTTGGTCTTTGCAATCTTTAGTAGCTCCAACTTAGAGTGATTGTAGAAAATATGGTGGGCCATGCTACGATTGGTAATAAATTAACATTTTCTTCCCTCTCTTGTACGCACCAATCCATTTATAATCATGGTCCTTCATCTTAACAATATCATTCATCAAGAGATTCAACGTGTGAACCAAACATTTCGACCAAAATATGTTAGGGTACTACATATCCTTAATGATTGTTCTTGCTGCCTTACAATTAGCAGCATTATTAGTAATGTCTTGAATGACACTGTATGGTTGAATATCTTGAACGGTTTTAATTAAGGTTTTGGAATATTAATACTAGTGTTATAATGATCTAAGTAGTCATGGGTTGAAAGGAAGGATGCACCACTAACATACACACCAAGAAAATAGTAGACACACATTATCTTGCAAGAAAATAAGAATGATAAGTTAATTTGTAGGTAGGTTTAGAAGCAAATTAGAGGTTAATTTGTCCTCATTTTCCTTATATTAAATTGTTTTAGACTTCCTATGAGTCCCACACACACCTCATGGGCACTTGGACATTTTCGAGTTGTTTTCACGAGTTTTCGGTAGTGGTTCAAGGGCAGTTTAGGAGTTTCGTGCAACCAAATTTGATGCCAATAGGGTGAGCAAAGAACATTGAATGGTACACCATATGCATAGAGAAACTTGAATTTTTTTGCATCCATGCCATCCCTGCAGCCTTGGTCAAGGAAATTTGATATACATGCAAGAATCCACTAGCATGGTAGGGGATGGGGATTGACCACCGGGTATTCTTTGTGAGCCTGAGGTTTGATTCTCATATTCGACCCTTGATTTTTTGGATTTGTTTTGTGTGGCCTCCTCTTTGTTCTTGTATTTGTTTCTATCTTTGACTGATACGTGCTCGTAGGTTTTGACTATTCTAGTCATACCTTCATCCCAAGGCATAATCCCACGGAGATGCTTTCTCACATGGGTATATGAACCTGTGTAAGTTTTATGACAATTGGAGCATATAGATTTTGTGGTTCCACCCCCTTTTCCTCCCCCAATCTTTGTTGCATACTTCCACAAGGGTGTTGGGCTCTCTTTGGGTTTCTTTCCCTCATCACTGTCATTTTCATTATCATCATCCCCTTCCATTTCTTCCTCCTCTCCAATGTATGTGTTGCCTACTACTAGTTCTTCCTCATCATCACCGGTTTTTTAACATCCCGGCACCACCATCATAATAAAAAATGGAACGAAAAGGATATACCACATTGACACACCCATCATGCTTGTTGAATCTTGAGAATAACTTGCTTCCTGCAATAGAATGATGGAGAAGGAGAAATGGGAAAGTGTAGAAGAGAACGTTCAAGCAATCAACATAGTAAATATACTAGTTTACAACACATGGAAAAAAATTAAAAACAAACAAGAGTGGGATTTAGAGCCTACCTCTTCAACTCTCCAATGGTGGTTGAATGTAACTATGGAAGCCTTGAATCTCCCTTCCAAGATCTCACAAACAAAAGCCTTCAGTCTCCCTTCCAAGCTCTCATAAATATGCTCCTCAACAACTAGTAAACAACCCAATCAAAACCCTAACAAAGATGAGTGAAATGAGTGAAATGAGAAATAAAATGAGAGAAAATGGAGTGAGTGAGTGTTTTAATCTACCAAGGAACCCTAGCCATGCCTAAACCAAGCTTTTGGAACCTTGTCTTGCTTTGCACAAGCAAAAACAATGACCAAATTTACCCCATGGCATGGGAGTGCTTTGGGAGCATCAAGGGAGCGTTTTTTAAGCTCATGGTAGCTTCCTAGGAGCATTTAGGGAGAGACGCTCCCTAAACATTCCCAGAACGGGAAATGAACATTTTTTTACCAAGGTAGCATGCTCCCAAAAAATGCTCCTAGAAGGGAGCGCGTTTTGGGAGCAAAGTGCTAGGGGTGGAGGGGCACTCCCTTGTGGTGTAGGATAATGCTAAGGCTTTCAACTCAAATGGTTTGGTAGACTCCAACAACAAGAATCTTATGACGAGTATTAAAAAGGTTGTTGGAGACAATAAGAAATCATGGGATAACAAGATCAAGCATGCTTTGTGGGCATATCGTATTACAAAGAAAGAGTCCACATGAAAGGGCCCTTTTGAATTGGTGTATGAAATGGAGGTTACGTTGCCCAATCATCTGAAGATTCTAGTATACTGGTTGCTGCAACACTTAATAACTAACCAGGAGGCAGTTCCGGCAAGAGTAAATCATTTGGTGGAACTTGATGAGAATAGGCACAAAACTTTGGATCATTTGGTAAAAGGTCAAGAAAAAGTTAAAGGCACATTTTATTGAAAAGCTTGTCCAAAGGTTCCGGAAAAGGGAGACCTAGTCCTCATGTGGTACAAAAAGAGAGAGAAGCCGGGAAACCATGGCAAATTTGACAAGTTATGGTTAGGCCCTTACAGGATTGAAGATTGCATTGGAGCAAATTCTAGGCACTTGTCTTGCTTTCCAACTCTTTAAATTTCATAATTTTCACTCGTTTACTTTGCTGGTTTGAAATCTAAAATAAATAAAGGCAAAATCAAAATTTAGATTTTATCCCATGAGCCAAGTGAGACCTTCTTATTCACTGATTCGAGATCTGGAATTTACACATAAAAATCAGCTTACTGAGATCTCATATACCCCAGCAAAACATTCCTTTTGCAGTCTTAAAATCTGAAAATTCTAAAATCCAAAATTATACTTCAGATTTCTACTTATAAGTCTAAAATTCTTCTTTCTTTAGCATTTTTCATTAGGCTTGTTTTATGTGTAATAAATCTGGAATTTACATCACATATCAAAATAAAACCAGATTTATACTAAGTCTCTTGAAACCCCTTTGATTGATCTATCCTCATTCAGTACTTCATATTCAGGGATTCCCCCCTCGAGTTGAAAAGGAACCAACCAAAAGAGTGGGAGAGAGTTTGGTTATCATGGTGACATTGGATAACCTTTCCAAGTTGCCTTTAGGTTTTCACCTTGTGAATTAGGACTTTGACACATTGGGTGAGGGTTTGAGTGGTAACAAGTCCCATAACAAATATTCTTTGATTGAATTTATCGATGTATATATTAACGCAAGAGCCATTTATAATCATATTCTTCAAATGCTATTTGACTACCATAATTATAAATATGACAGGGTATTGGGTACTCGAACCATATTTACCCTTTGTCATTTTGTTGATTAATTTATAGGTGATATATCATCCTTTGTCATAATAGGTAATGTTATCCCCATTTTGTGGATAACTAAGGAGATTATGTCTCGAGGCCCTTAGGTTGCATATATGGAGTGCCGAGAGATTACATGACCAACAATACCTTTTTGCACAGATGGAAACCCTTCTCACCACCACAGTTGGTCACAGGTTTGCAGATGGCATCCACCACACCAACTGTCTTCCGGAAGGCAGTGGACCTTTCTCCATGAGGTACAAGTCAGTATTATGGTGAGCATCATCTCAATATTTAAGCCATTTGATTATGTTGTATCTTAGATTGCTCTAGATTTCATGATATATGCTTGGACATTATGCCTTTTTCCCTACTTCACCTTGTTGGTTGACATTGTGCCCTAGTAAGTGTTCTTCCTTTGGGAGGGGGTTTGCTACTAGGAACTTCCTTAATGCCTTAATGAGCCATCGTACCATTCCCGACCATACTTACCACTTTCCATCATTGTTCCCCTCCATTTCCTTATCGCTTGGGATTTTAGGGTGTATTGACTCAAGAAGGGGTTGTCCCTCATTCTATGGGAAGAAGGGGCTGAAGGCCCAGAGGGGTTGATGTTGGGTAAAAGATAAAAGCCTTGTATAAACCTTCCAGATGCTTCGCCCAAGGATCAACCAAGAAAGCAATGAAACGCTTATCTTTGAGGAAAGGACTCACCATATAATAAATAATGCTTAAAAGGTTAGTTGAAGGATAATAGGTCTCATCACGAGCCGACCTATCACGCCCATGAGTATCTAGTGGTATGACATTGCCATCATCTGGTCACCAAACCAGGGCAATGGCTCTTAGTTGCATGGCTGAGAGAAAGGGGGTCTCATCACGAGCCAACCTTCTCATTTCCATTAGGTGTTTGTGGGTGACATTGCCATCATCTAGTCACCATGCCAGGGCAGTGACCTTCAATCTCTCCATATTCTATATTGAAAGAAAATACAAAGAAAGAAGGATAAAAGACAATTGATGGGCTTGGAAAAAGTGCATTGCAGACGAAGGTACCACACACCCTCTACAAAGGCGCCCATGAATGAGACACTACGACCCCTTGTATGTCATGAGCCCTATGCCCATTGATTCTTGACCCCAACCACTCCATCCACTTTACATGGCTTAGAAAGGGATCTCTTGGAAACTCTCCTTGGCCTAGGGCAAGATCTACTTAATAGGACACCTTGTCAACCCTCTCATATTCAAGCTTGACAAGTCGCATAGTGTCTTTGAGCAATTAATTGTTTGATATAGTGATCTTTGATGCACATGCTTAGGTGGCTTATTTATTGATTGGATTCACTTATCATGATGTTATAACTTGAGATCCTTGGAGGGCGTGCTTATTTGTCTTTGCAGGGCCTAGCTGGTGGATAGTTTTGGGAGAACAAGCCTAGCTTGGGCTTCCATGGGGCTACAAGCCCACAGGTTGGATGCGAAGGGCCCACATGTTGGATGAGAGAGATCGAACTTGGAAGGCCTTAAAGATGACTTGGACGACATAACCTAGCCCCCACATGCCAAACGTTTTTCCTAGGAGAGGCAAAACGTCTCTTCTAGAGGCATGACGTCACCTAGGGGGATTAGGGTTTGGTGGTGTGGTTGATGCATTGGCACTTGGACGTTTTGAGGAGAATTGGGCTTCGACCATGAAGGAAGTAACTTTGATACTTGACATGTGGCTTTGGCAAGCCTAGACACCCTCCTCCTACATCAACGACTTGCTCCTAATGCCAAAACGTCCCCTAAAGGGGTGATGTCCTTGTAAATTAGGGTTTTATTTGTGCAAAAAGTGAAATTTTAAATGAATTGTTTAATATTACTTTGTTAAGGGGGCAAGATTAGGGATGTTGACCAATAATATTGTGGTTTACCCCTTAATTTGTGGACAAGTCACATTGGTGACATTTGTAAAAATAAGAGATGGTAAGATCTCATTTTAACATAACTCTCCCTCATTGTGAGTAGTATTGGTCTGAAATTTTTGCTACACTTGGCTCTTTTTATCTCTTGTGCACTTGTTTATGACTATATTGATGAATGGTTGATGGAGGAGTGAGGCGCTAGCCTTGGATGATGTTTTCTAGCTCTGGTGGTGGATTATCTTSGCATTTCTCTTGATCTTGGTATGGTCTTTTACTATTATGCTATCATTTTTTCAACTCAAGTATTGTTATGCTAGGAGCTAGGTGAGAAGTATAAGGGAACACACCCCCACCATAGTCTTCATCATTTTATGCTTCATCTTATTGATTATACAAGGGTTTGCTAAGAGAAGTATAAGGGAATACACCCTCTTAGCTTAAACCCTAGCTAGAGAAACTTGCCTTGGGAAGTAAAAGGGCTTACATCCTCAAGGAGGTAGCTTCTCTAGCTCTTTGTTTATTTGACTCCTTTAACCCAATAGCAAAGGCACTAGTCATACTTTTTTGCATTGGAGATATAAAATCATTGCCTTGAGAAACACAATTTTTGATCTTTTGAAAGGTTTCTTGCTTGAAGTTGGTTTGCCTCATTGAGAGGAGTCTTCCTCTACTAGGGCATCCCCTGTCTCCCATCACTTTGCTTGCTGTTACAAACCCTAACCTACAGCCATTAGGGCTGATCTAACCTAGATAAACTACTAGCCATAACTCCTAAACTAACCCTAGACTAGATCCTAAATTTTGCTCACTTACTCTACTAACTAGTGCGCATCTTTTGAGCTAACTGTTGGCATATTTTGATGGTGTAATTTGCTGATATAAGTGACTGAAAGCTACAGCCATAAGGCTGCAATTTTCTGCAGAAAATACATGTTTACAACAGCCATCTTCTATTGCTTCTTAAGTGCCATTTCTCAACCTATATTCATTGCTAATCTTGACGCTGATTTACTTAACTAGTTTAGATTTTTGTATGCTGATTTAGATACTTTATTTGCTGATATAAACCAGTGTTACAAAAATCGTTTCGGCGAAAAAATCGCCGGGGTCTAGAAAATACCATTTTGTAAAAATCGCCAAAACATCGGCAATATATCCGCAAACTTAAAAAAATACAAAAATATTCATTTGTTTTTTTAATTTTTGAAATATTTAAAGCAACAATAGCATCAAATAGACAGTTTGCCACATGAATATGGAAATAAAACTGATATATAAGATATATAAGATGTCTAGTGATACATCACACATAAAAAATGAATCATGTCCTGATTCCTGAGTCATCAAATAATATAATAAATGTATCTCATGATCGTCATCATGACTCACGATTCATCTACAATGAAATCAAGTAAATAAACTATCGATTCCCTCTACCCCTTTTACGGGCAAAGGTAATCGCTGTAGAAAGTGCTTTTCCTCCAGCACTAGGAGTAGGTGCCCTTGAGGCATGTGCGCTTCGTATTGGAGTCAAACGTCCTCTAGAAGAACTAGAAGACCCTCGAGACAGATGTCCCCTAGAAGAAGGTACTGGTAGAGGATGTAGACTGCTAGTGCTACCACTGGGCCTATCTCCCTCTGACTATGACTGTGGCTCTGTTGGTGGCACACTTGCAGACTCGGCGTGAAACTGAATATCCTCTGGAACATCCTGATCCAAGTCCTCAGAGATACCATGATCATCACCACTATACTCTAGCCAATCAAGGGCGGTCTCAATAACAGGTTTCTCAACATCCACCCTCCATGCAACAGTGATGTGAATCCCATCCAATGAAATGGCCTTCGCATCAATTTTTATCTCAAGCTGCTTCACCCACAATCTGAGATTGTAGTAGACGTAGACCAAATCATTAAGGCGTGAGGTATCCAACCTGTAAGAGGATCATAAATTAATTTATTATAATGTAAAGGAGCATAAAATTTAAATGACAAGTTAATAATTTATAAGTTTATAATGAATTTGAAATTTCATTTGAAATTCTCTAACCTGTTGTGCTTTTTGGTGTGTATTTTTTCAAATACACTCCAGTTGTGCTCACAACTAGAAGAGCTACATGTCTGGCTAAGCACCTGAATAGCCATCTTCTGTAGAATAGGTACCTTTGCGCCATAGTTTTCCCACCAAGTATCTACAACGAATTAGAGAAAGTTGAAACATAAGAGAAGACAAATTGAAATTTGAAAAATGAATTTTGAAACTTAAAAGTTAAAAGTTAAAACAAGGTGAAACTTACTTGGCATTATGTTCTTCCTGTCATTTATGGCCATCTCAAACCCAAATAAACCAATGTACCTCTTATAGAGTTCCAACTCTTGGGAAAGCTCTAATCGGTCAGCTGCACTTGGCACCATCCTCTGGACACACTCAAAGAAGCCAGACATAACCTTTGAATCGAACCCGAAGCCATAGCTGTAAGAGAATGCAAGGTTGAGGTATAACCCTGCAACATGAATGGGGCGATGGAGTGTGTTGTTCCATCGGTCATCAATCACCATCCATATCATTTCTTTTCTCTCATGCCCTTGATCCCCCTTGTCCACATAATAAGCATGGATGGACTCTTTGGCCCTATCCATGGCCTCATATAGGTAGCCCATTGCGGGCTTGTCCCCGTCGACTAAGCGAAGAACCTTTACCAAAGGTTCACTGATGGTGCACACCTCATTCACCGCATCCCAAAAGCTTTCCTGGTATGCAACTAGCCTCATAATGGCTTGCCCCTCTGGTTTATTGCTAAATGATAAAGCACGTCACTTAGGTCAAAGGAACATTGTCTGCAATTCCCACCTAGAATTCAAAAGAGACTGAAGAGAAATAAAACTAGTGGCAAAGCTTGTGATGACAAGATGCACCAACTCTTTGTCACCTGTGAATTGTCTCATCAAGCTAAGTACAAAAGCATGATTGTATATGAATTTTGTGATGCTCCTCGCTGAATCAATGGCCTCCTTGATCCAATCAAGCTTTCCCATATCCTCTAACATCAAGTCAAGGCAATGAGCGACACAAGGAGTCCAAAACAGTGTAGGATACCTAGACATAAGCATCTTACCAGCAGCCACATAATTTGCAGCATTGTCCATTATGACGTGGACAACATGCTGCATACCTATCTCTTGGATGAACCCATCCAACAAGTCACAAAGTAATGCCGCATCCTTGACACGTGCAGATGCATCCACAGATTTCAAAAACATTGTCCCCCTGGGACATTGAACCAAGAAATTGAGAAGGGTCCTTCCCATCAGTCCAACCATTTGACATCACCGTGCATCCTGTGAACTGCCATGAATCTCAAAGCTCCTGCAACCTTTGAGTGCAATCGACCTTTTCATTTTGAAGGATGGGCCCTCTCAACTCATAAGTGTGGGGCTTATACCCCGGACCAACAATACTAGCAGCCTCAAACATGGACACATAGAATGGGTTCCTGACAAAATTGAATGGAATATCACTCCATAGAAGGCATCTACCCACAAGTTTGTCCGCTTCTTGTTTCTCTTTTTTTTTCAACATGGACTTGATAGACGGTTGTGCACCAGGTGTGGTTCTTGGCATAAAATATGATGATGTTGCTGTAGGCATTGCAGACTGTGAGGAGTGGATCTCACTAGACTCCATTCCCATTGCCCCATAAGTGTGTGTGCTTTCCCTTGACTTGGATCTTGAAGCCATTTCTTTTTTCTTTGCTTCTGTGTACTTTTTGTTTTCTGAATACTCTTCAATTGCTTTTGTGGCCTTCGCAACAAGTTCTGCACTTGAATTGGGACAAATATCCACCTCATTCCCTGGAATTTTCGCAAGGTGGTATTTTAGCCGGTATACCCCATTGTACATTGCTTTCCCACATAGCTTGCATAAGAGATGTTGTCGATTCCCTGGAGGATCAGGCTCACCATACTCTCAGAATGGATCCAATGGCTTTGGCATCTTTAATATGGAAAAATATGAACCGAGGGCAAAAAAAAATCGTTTTTTAGCATGTGCTATTGATGAAAAAATGAAAATTTAAAAATTAGAGATAAATCAATTATGTATCTAGCATTCAAACTTGGTTTTGAACCCGAAATAGACAAAATTTTTTAAACTAATTTACATCGACCTAGGGCAAGAAAATCCAAAAAACGTTTTTGGGTATACAGGGCAAGAAAGAAAATCACATAACAATGGAAAAAAATAGTTTTTGGTCCATCAAAAATCTATTTTGAAGATGTAAAGCTCATTGCCACTGAAAACCTATGAAAATCTATGTTGGAAAAATGAGAACTAATGGGCAAATTTTGTTACTTACCTCCAAATGCAAAAACTGTGAAATGGACTAAAAATTCCAATGCCAAATCCACAATTCTGACCCTTGAATCCACAAAATCCCAATGGCAAACTCTTCGTTGGCTGGTTGAATGGCTTGGCTCTCCTCCTTTGGCTAAATGCACAAATAAAACCAAAAAACCCCCTCACGAACCTTAAACACGCGGACTTTTTTACACAGGCGATTTTTTCCATCGACCCGCGATTTTTTCCCGATTTTTTTCCCCAAAATATTGCCAAAAAATCACTTGATTTTTTCAGTGGTTTTTTGTGAAAAAATCTTTTTGGCCAAAAACTCATGATTTTTGTAACAGAGATATAAACTGTCATCTACTGCTTCAAATTAGGGATAGCAAGCTTAACTTGCTGATCCATACTAACATACATCATTGCAAAGTGTCTTTTCTTGTGTCTTGGGTAGGTTTTTCATCATTTGCAAGTTACTCAACATACTTGGCAACCTTTGGACCTTCCCAAGACTTCATTCCACATATTTCACTCCACTTAGATTTGACCTCTAGGGGCTTCACTT
Source organism: Picea engelmannii (assembly GCA_009831015.1). Classification (NCBI taxonomy): domain Eukaryota; kingdom Viridiplantae; phylum Streptophyta; class Pinopsida; order Pinales; family Pinaceae; genus Picea; species Picea engelmannii. The sequence continues at coordinate 278,469 of ML777434.1, read as the reverse complement.
CCATTTATCTCCATCTCCATCTGAATCCCCCTAGGGTCACTAGGATCGCCTCCCTAGAGTGACCTAGTCACCCTTGAAGTGCGGGACCTACATCGAGGTGACATTGGGTGCAGGATTCCCAAGTTATAGCACTTGCTTTGTGGTTGGGTCGGGCTTTGCCCAACCTACAACTTGTGCTATAACATGTAATGTATTTATAGCACCCTTAATTAATTAGGTGGTTTAACCAGCTAACTCCAAACATTACGTTAGTTAAATATTTAACATATAAAGTGACTTAAGTACTCATGTCTTCTAATAAAACTTTATTGATTGTTACCACTCTTAACATGTTGAAAGGACTACTAAGTTTACTATACATGAAAACATATTTTGATTGAATTTCTTTGTTTGGTATTGATATTGGCTGCTTTGTAAAGAACATTTCACTGATACTTTTTCTTCGCATGCAATGCTTATTTTATATTTTCTTCAAACAGAGGCCCAGTGCAAGAGATCTTTTAAAACTCCGATTCATCAAGAGTGCCAGAAAAAGCCCAAAGCTTCTTGAAAGAATAAGGTAAGTTTGTTGGTTGCACAGAAGATGTGGATTTTGAATTACAATTTGTTTCTAGAAGCTCTGAGAGGGCTACACAGAATGAGGATGAATTATGTGCTTGCATATTGTTAGTGCTATCTTATTTAGGCTGGTACACTCTTAAGGATGGTGTAACCAAATGCCAATTCTAATATACTATCAGTCTTGATAAAGTTAGGGTATGTCCAGAACTATGATCTGTTTTGGTCTTGTGTCTTAAGTATTTCAACTTGCAAATATTGAATCTCACATGCACTTAACTGAATTCACAGAGACCGCCCAAAGGTTCAAATTAGGCAAGGCAAAGAGACACAGAGACTGGATCACACGTTTTTGGAAGGTAGTAATGAAAAAATGAGAGTTCCCAAGGGACTAAAAGAAGATGAACCTTTGCTTTTCAGGTGTGTCAGCCAGTCTTGACTCTTGTCTTATCAGTAATTTCTTTTAGACTGCCTGAGGTTCAGAGATTTAATAATCCCGTATTTCATTATTTTGTAGTCGTGGAAAGAGTGAAAGAAATGCAAGCTGGGATTTTAGTACTGCTGGAGGCCTTGGTACAGGGACAGTTCGCAGTGCAGTAAAGCCTCCATTTCTTGCTGGGAATAGAGAAAGAAAGTTCGATGGAACATCTGATCAGACTGTTTCAAGGGTTTCATCAGACCGAGTAAATGATTGGCATGCTCTCTCAATCTCTTCCAATGCATCACAAGAAACATCTGTAAAAATTGATCATGCAGAAGGTTCTTCTGGAATTCAAGAACGAAGGGAAGCTTTCTCTTTGGAAGATGTAAGGCATCTTATAATTTTATTTGTTAAAGTGGAATTGTCCATGTTAACAATAGGCCTACAGAGTAACATTTTGCGTGGCTGAATACTTTTATATGCCAGGGGAAATTATCTGTTAGCAGTTCTGGCACTATGGTGACTGTTCGCTCTCCCAGAGAAGGCCAGACAGCCTCAGTTTTGACTGATCAAACTTCCTTTCTGGTATGCTCCTTTGTCTAACATGTTTCACATTGTAGTAAAGCAGAGGGGGCTCTCTTCTTGCTCCCAATTTCCTTGCTCTATTTGATTTGGGTTGTCCTCATTTCTACAGTTCAGCAGTGGTATATCTAGTGATGATGTGTCCACTAGTGGCACAATTATCATGAGGAAGAAGTCTGATGACCCAGACAATATTAGTAGAATTCCAAGATCTAGACAGGGATATCAAGAAAAGCCTTCCATCATTTCTCAGGAAGACAGTGCAACTAACCTTGCAGAGGTAAAGGTCTTGTTTCCTCATCTTACTATATGTTCTATGATTTCATAAGATATTAGTTTATGTTAAGATTTCTGTTTGCCAGGCAAAGGCTGCATTGCTGGCTGGATTCAAAAGGGGAAGTCCTAGAGATAGGCATGCTCCGCCCAAGGTTCACATGAATGGACTTGAGTCGAAAATTACAGAAAGATCAGCTGGTACAGATCCAACAAGGTATTGCAGGCTTTTTACTAAAACCAGTCATATGTATATATTGCTTGCTTGATTGCATTTTCTCTTACTTGACATGTAAATGCTTTGCTGCAGTGCTTCCTTATGGAACTGTGGTCTTTGCCTGAATGAAATATCAGAGAAAGGATTTCACTTTGATGCATGAAGCTAATTATAGTATTAACAATTGTTTTGTCATTCAACAGGCAGACACGTGATCCTTGCGATGTTCCAAGGGCCTCATCCAAACCTACAGGAAAACGGGCGAGTGATGATGAAGATGGTGCTCGATCTGCTGCTGCGGCATCATCCCCTGCATTGTCCTTGTTGCTAATTCCTGCATTGAAAGAGGTGGATAAAGAGTCATTCGTAGAAACATTCATGTTTATTGGTCTCAGGTGCTAATTTGAAATGAAAGCAAGTTTAGCCCATACTTAAGGTCTGATGTGGTTATAAGGTAGTTTACATGCTCTAGTTTTTACGTTGTAAGTGTATTTCTTCTTATGCTTATTTAGTGTAGTTGGTAACTAGGGAAGTGTTATCACGTGGATCTGCATTGGTAGATCTACATAACAACTCTAGACAACCAACCCTGTCACCATTGGATGTTTCTCCATTTGGACTGGTGCTTTTCCAGTCTCAGGGGAGGGTCCCTAAGGGTTGTATGCTGTTGCCAAACAAACAAATCTGTGTAAAATCCAATTGATTAGCGCACACAAAACATGCTCTTCAGAACCCTGTAAGCAGTCAAGAGCAAGGATATATTCTAGCTAAATTCCAAGTGGTTGAGATCAGATTTCTGAGACAATTATAACAGTGTATGAAAATGAATGAAATGAAGAGAATATGCGCCTTAAGTGACTAAGAAATCAAAGTAAGTGCCTCAAAGCTAACCAAACCACTGCAATACAGCTAACAACTATCCAACCAAGAGATTCCAAGTGCCAGAGACAAGGCATAGTCGAACCAATCGATATGTTATTTAAGAGATCGAATTACATCTAGTGGCAACACATGACAGGCTGCAATAGGTCTAGTAGTATGATGGAAGTGATCTGTCAGATCAGAATGTGGGAGAATGATGAGAATTCCATGGCGTCAATCTGCTCAGAAAGAATACTGACTAACCCTTGCAAAGTGATCTCAAACCCATTGAAACATTATGCTAAACTTGACAAAGTCTGCATGGCAGACCTTCCATGTCAACTTATTGTCCAAAAGAAAATCAATCTGCATGTTCTGTTTCCAAGATAGCAGTGGCTGTGACTGGCAAGGAGAATCGGACATATCTATTAAGAGCAACCACAAGGTTTACTTCAGCCAACTGTAGCATACAAATGAATGAGTAGATTGCTGTTTCCAAGTGCCAAACTGCTGGAGATAACCGTCAAGTTGTACTTAGTATCCATGCTGGAGCTGGTGGTTATCAATTCTGAAAACTAATACTTGCTAATAATAACCTTTTACAGAACTGATATTTGTGTAGAAAACTGCTTTTATCTCACTGTCAGACCAGTAATGAGTCGTCCTTGTTCTAACCAACTTCCTGTTTCTCATTTCTGATGATGAAATCTGCTAAATATTGAAGAGTTTCTGCGGTCTTAATGGGCTGCCATCTAGGTCTGTCTTTGACCTCAAGATGGCTCTAAGTTTCTGCTGTCACACTCTTGTTTGCTGCTGTTTTAAATCAACAAACTGACCAGGAACTTCACTGCTGTTTTAGTTAAGGTTACATAGGCTTTTAGGTGCTCTAGCATGTAGTTTTTGTTAGGTAGCTAGAGAGGTAGTGGGGGGGCTTAGAGGGCGCATAGTGATAATAGTGGAGACCATTCAATGTAAGGTGGACTAGGTCCACTATATTATTAAATAAGGCTCACTATGGTAGTTAAATATAATAAATGGGTAGTTAGATATAATAAATGTAATAGGACTTTTTAGAAGGTTCTACTTCTAAAAGATTCCTCCTCTAGAATGTTCTTAGGTGATGGTAGCACTATATAAAGGGGTTCAAACAATATAATGAACATGAAGATAAGTATTGTATTGTGAGCTGTCACTCAATAGGAGGATGCCCCCTCGAAGAGGCAAGTGAACAGGAGAGGATCCCTTCCATAATATGATCCATTGTATGGTGTTTCCCTATCTCAAGTATTTCTTATAATAAAGTGTGGTTTCTTCTATATTGCTCTGTGGATCTATTGTGTATTCAGTATTTGTGGTGATTATATTTGTAGATTTACTTAGGTACTTAACAAGTGGTATCAGAGCAATATAGAATAAACCACATTTTATTATAAGAAACCTTTGAGATAGGGAAATACCATACAATGGATCCTATTATGGAAAGGATCCTCTCCTATTCACTTGCCTCTTCAAGGGGGCATCCTCCTATTGAGCTACAACTCACAATACAATACTTCTCTTCATGTCCCATTACATTGCTTGAACCCCTTTATATAGTGCTACCATCACCTAAGAACATTCTAGAGGAGGAATCTTCTAGAAGTAGAACCTTCTAAGAAGTCCTTACATTTATTTTATCTAACTACTCATTTATTATATCCAACTACCATAGTGGGCCTTATTTAATAATATAGTGGACTTAGTCCACCTTACATTGAATGGCCTCCACTATTATCATTATGGGTTAATGTTAGGTAGCTAGAGAGGTAGTGGGGGGGCCATTAACCCATAGTGATAATAGTGGAGGCCATTCAATGTAAGGTGGACTAGGTCCACTATATTATTAAATAAGACCCACTATGGTAGTTAGATACAAGGCTGTTGGGAGCGCGGAGCGGGAAGCGCATATTTTCAAAAATCTCCGGGAGCGGGAGCGTTTCGGGAGCGTTTTTTATATAATACATAAAAAATATATATTTTGTTGCATATATATATATATA
>ML777434.1:236844-251263 GCA_009831015.1 Picea engelmannii | reverse complement strand
CCATTCGATAGCACCCAACCTGTCCCTTCAACCACTCTTCTCTCTGCTTGTATATAAGACGGAGGTTGGTGTGCACATACACTACTAAGTCACCGGACACGACGACAAACTACAAAGAGAAGAGTTCAATAGAAGAGTTTATATTTGAGTGAAGGGTACATTTTTACTGGGGTCGTGACAAAAGAGTTCAACAATCAATGCCACCAACATCGAGGTACATAAAGAGCTTGGTTCTCTTGATTAAATGTCAATTCCATACCCTCATACATGATAGAATCCAGTGGAAACATTGCAATCTTGCCAATCTTGAAATCCTGAAAACTGTTAAGTCTGCTGAATTTTGAATGGGACCTAAAATTCTACTTTCTCCATATGAAGTCCAATGAGGTTGGAACCACTCTCAAACATCCTGAAACAATTAATGGTAATGTTAAAAATTTAAGTAAAAGGATGAAAATGAAAGATAAAGGAGAATGTCACTTTTACAATTAATTACTACCCTCAGCGGCACACCAAAACACCTTACAACTCCAACTTGTTTTTAGGTTTTTAGAGGGTTTTAGGATGAACGCTCCCTGGACGCTCCCTCAAAAACCAGGGAGCGCAGTTTTTGATGAGGGAGCGCGCTCCCTAAAAACGCTCCCGAAGGGGAGCGCGATTCGGGAGCGGGTTCGAGGGGGGGGGGGAGCTCTCCCCCGCAGCCTTGGTTAGATATAATAAATGGGTAGTTAGATATAATAAATGTAAGGGGACTTCTTAGAAGGTTCTACTTCTAGAAGATTCCTCCTCTAGAATGTTCTTAGGTGATGGTAGCACTATATAAAGGGGTTCAAGCAATATAATGGGACATGAAGAGAAATATTGTATTGTGAGTTGTAGCTCAATAGGAGGATGCCCCCTCGAAGAGACAAATGAACATGAGAGGATCCCTTCCATAATAGGACCCATTGTATGGTGTTTTCCTATCTCAAGAGTTTTTTCTAATAAAGCATGGTTTCATCTATATTGCTTTGTGGATCTATTGTGTATTCAGTATTTATGGTGATTATATTTGTAGATCTACTCAGGTACTTAACAAGTGGCATCGAACACTTTCTTTGGTAGACATTGTGGGCAAATATATATTTTTTTATTTTTGCAGATTTTTTCAGAAAAAAAGGGCTACGACATTTGGACAATTCTTGTATATTTTTGTGAAAAATTTGCAGAAACAGGTTGTAGATTTGAGTTCCTCTCAGAAAAACACTCAAGTTAAAAAAAAAATCGTCCAAAATGGAATCCAGGAAGTCAAGATATTAAAGTTTTAAAATCTGCAATTTTTCAGGGTTTTTTTCGCGGACGACGGCAATGTTTTTTTATTTTTGTAGCGGCTGGAGGCCGAATTTGCCCAAACAAATTACAGATCTGAGTTCCTCTCACAAATTCAAAAACAAATCGTTCGAATCAGAGTTATGGAAGTGAAGATATCGTTGATTGAAAATGAACTATTTTTTGATGTTTTTCATGACGACGACAGGACTCCAGAGTTCATAACTTTTCATAGGTGCTCAGATTTCTACCAGATCAGTGTCATTGGATAACTCTTTTTAAGAGCTTTCTTTTGGTATATTTTATGTGGTGTTTCCAATGGCTGTTCACTCTCAAACCCTCAAGGAAATTCTACACACATGACACATTGCATAACTTTAAAGAAGATATCAAGGATGATTTTCGTAGTATTCATGAGTCCTTGGCGAGCATCTAGGAGAAATATACTTTGGTGAACATCATGAATGAATATCATCAAGAAGTGTATACTTGGTATGATTTGGAGGATGATTGTGATGATTGATATATGGATAGTTGTCATTTCCGGGATGACAACCACTTCCATCTTTTATTTGACGACTCTACTCCACCTTCTGTAGAGCACATCAATGTGACACATCAGGAGCTAGTTATGATTACCAGTGTCCAACCTGCATATTCTACAATGGTATTGTTCCTTCCAGATTCAACTTTGACCCTTTCCTACTATGTGGATGGATATTCTTATTTGGATCCACATGATAACTGTCAGTATTGGGAGCATCATTTTCAGTTGGTTATTGCGTGTCGATATCTTCTATGTGGAGTTCACATGAGCAATTGGACATGGGACCCTGGTTTACAATGGCGGTTGGACTACTTCAGCATGGTGGCTTCCATTTCTCAATGGGACACTGGTTCTCTAGTCTACTTCAACACTATGGTCCACACTTATCCATGGGACCATGGTATATGGTTGTACATGAAGCGTTGAGAACAACGCTTTCATTAGGGAGATGGAATGTTATGTAGCTAGAAAGGTAGTGGGGGGGCCTAGAGGGTCCATAGTGATAATAGTGGAGTCCATTCAATGTAAGGTAGACTAGGTCCACTATATTATTAAATAAGTCCCACTATGATAGTTAGATATAATAAATGGGTAGTTAGATATAATAAATGTAAGAGGACTTCTTAGAAGGTTCTACTTCTAGAAGATTCTTCCTCTAGAATGTTCTTAGGTGATGGTAACACTATATAAAGAGATTCAAGCAATGGGACATGAAGAGAAGTATTGTATTGTGAGTTGTAGCTCAATAGTGTAGATTTTGTGAGGTCCTATGAGGCTACCATTCAAGGTCTGTCCTTGACCTTAGTATGGCTCTAAGTTTCAACTATGTGGCTGTCTTTTCTTGTTGTTTTTAGGACAACAAACAGTCACCAAACTTTCTGCTCAATATTTGATGGTTAAGTGCTCTTTTAAGGTGCCCTTGCAAGTGTTTTCTTTACTCAATGTTAGCACATGCAATATATATTAAAACACATAAACACTACCTCTAGATCTTGAACTTTAAAATGCTGATCTACACTTCTAAGCATGCATAAATTTGACACATAGATTTTTGGTCAACATGACCTTGAAAAAAACCCCTCCATGGGGAAAAGCAGTTTGGAACAGATATACATAGAAGGCCTCAAAGCAAAATGTACAACACAGGAAGGTTCTAAGGTGGACTAGGTCCACTAGATCTTCTTAGAAGGTTCTACTTCTAGAAGATTCCTTCTCTAGAATGTTCTTAGGTGATGGTAATACTATATAAAGAGATTCAAGCAATGTAATGGAACATGAAGAAAATTATTGTATTGCGAGTTGTAGCTCAATAGTGTAGATTTTCTGAGGTCCTATGAGGCTGCCATCTAAGGTCTGCCCTTTACCTTAGTATGGCTCTAAGTTTCAACTGTGTGGCTATCTTTTCTTGTTGTTTTGAGGACAACAAACAGTCACCAAACTTCCTGCTCAATATTTGATGGTTAAGTGATCTTTTAAGGTGCCCTTGCAAGTGTTTTCTTTACTCAATGTTAGCACATGCAATATATATTAAAACACATAACACTACCTCTAGATCTTGAACTTTAAAATGCTGATCTACACTTCTAAGCATGCATAAATTTGACACAGATTTTTGGTCAACATGACCTTGAAAATAACCCCCCCATGGGGAAAACCAGTTTGGAGCATATATACATAGAAGGCCTCAAAGAAAAATGTACAATACAAGAAACATATACAAGTGAACCTGGTACAATAACAACCACTCTCAGATGCCTTGGAGTTCCTCGAAGACTTTCCCACAAGCCTTGTGAAGTAAGGCACCCCTTGTCTTGGTGAGCCTTTCTTCCTCTTGCTTGCTTTGTCTTTATCCTGATCCTTAGTTGCTTTATGTCTATTAATTCACCCACTTTGTGAATTAATTGTCACTTTATGACTTAAATGACATATTTCACTTTTGACTTAAATCTCTTAATTCAAAGTGAAATTAGAATCATAAAGTAAAGTACAAGGGTAATAGTCTTCCCCTTTGTGTTTAGAGACACATAAACACATGGGGACCACTTTCCAAGGTAACCAAATCTCAAAACTCCCTCTTACTGAGGAAAGTGCTCGTCACCACCAATCTCGTCCCTGCAGTGGACATGGTTGCCTCCTAGCATATACTCGGTGAGTATGGCTGTACCCTGATCACTGAAAGTAGTCTCTGTTACAGATCTGCTCAATCTGTGTGATCTATAAATGGAACTGTCTCTCCACCTATCCAAGATCACCTAGATCTCGATATCACACCAAAGATCTCCACCTTGGTCTCCCACCAAGGATTTCCACCTCCTGGCATCTCGCTAGCGGTAACTACTCTTGGCATCTCACCAAGAGTCTCCACCTCTTGGTGTCTCACCAAGAGTCATCAACTTGGCCTCTCGCCAAGTAACTTCCACCTGAAGTGGATCCAGAACCTGATCTGCCCATCTCAGAAGCCATATGAGGCTCAAGCCTTCGTGGTGCCTTGCCGCTCCTCCTCATCAACCTCTGATGCTCTGAAGTTGTAGCACCAACTCTTTGACTGCTCGACGACTCTAAAACTTAAGCTATACTGGGTGGACCAGTCACCCACTCTGATGATGCCCAATGACATTGAGTCTGCTCTCCCTCTGAATCACTGCTGTGAGTCAGTCGGTCCTCCTCAACTCTGTCTCCCCATCTAATGCTAGATGGTGTAACAACAGACAAAGTAGTCACGAAAGCACACTCTCTCGCAAACTTCTCCTCGAACTCTATCTCCTCTGCTGTCGCTGCTGACCCACCCTGCTGCTTCTTTTCCTTCTTGGGACACTGTCCTGCATAGTGACCCATCTCTCCACAAGCAAAGCATTTCAATGTGCTTATTTCTCTCTTCTTCCCACTGCTACTGCTCTCTCCTCCCTGTGGTGGGGCCCCAAACTTGCGACCTTGCCGACCTCCACGGCCGGTTTTCTTCTTGCCCTTTATCCAAACTTCAAAGAGCAAGGTCCACATCACCCGGAACTGATTGTTGCTGCTGTTCAGAAGCCTCTGCCACTAGTCTAGTCTCCTCCTGGACAAAGTCATCCCACATCCTCTCCCATGTAGGCATAACCTCTCTGGCAACAATGCCGCGTACGAATGGACCCCATGGTTTGGTAAAGCTATTCAACGCTGTCTGCACCATAGAGTTGGGATCCACCACCTCTCTGACGACTCCAAGCTCATCTCTAATCTGGGTGTATCTACCAAGGAATGAAGTAACCGACTCATCTTCGAGCATGCGAATGCCCCTCAGTCAATCATGAAGAACCAACATCCGGTTCTCATTAGAGCTCTCATACAACTTGCATAGAGATGCCCACATCTCGTATACATAAGTCTTCCCCGCCAAGTGGGGAATAATTTGATCTCGAACTGCATCACAAATGGTCCTCTTTGCTTTATTGTTTCTCTTCCTGAAATTTGCCAACGAGACTGGGGCAGTGATAGGAAGAACCAGAACAGGTGCCTCAACTATATCCCATAGTTCAAGGTCCTCTAAGACAAAGACGATCCTCGCCTTCGAAGGCAACCAATTGCTAGCCTAGGCTAGCCTGTCCTCAACACGCATATGAGATACTGACATGTCTGCCAAATTGCGTTCACTCTTATGCTCCAAATGCAAAGGAATGCTGGCTCACTCCTGTCAACACAGGTGTGAAAAGAGGCAAGCGAACACCGACCTCACTCCTAGCAAATAGGTGTGAAAAGAGGTCGTAAACTACAGCCTCACTCCTGTCCACACAGGTGTGAAAAGAGGCTGTCCACAAGTGTCAAAAATCAACCCAACAAATCTGTCCACAACTGTCCACAAACTCTGTCAACAGGCTGTCCAAAATCTGCCCTGAACTGTCCGACTGGCACTAACTGAGAGGTACCTTCAGATCTGAAATTTACTCACTGTTTTGGACTGTAAAATTGCTGTCCAAAAAACAACCAACAGATCTGATATAAAACCTCACAAAATTGCCCACAAAAGTGCTAAAAAATTAGCAAGTCTAAGCCACCTTTGGCTCTGATACCATGTAGATTTTCTGAGGTCCTATGAGGCTGCCATCTAAGGTCTGTCCTTGACCTTAGTATGGCTCTAAGTTTCAACTGTGTGGCTGTCTTTTCTTGCTGTTTTTAGGACAACAAACAGTCACCAAACTTTCTGCTCAATATTTGATGGTTAAATGCTCTTTTAAGGTGCCCTTGCAAGTGTTTTCTTTACTCAATGTTAGCACATGCAATATACATTAAAACACATAACACTACCTCTAGTTCTTGAATTTTAAAATGCTGATCTACACTTCTAAGCATGCATAAATTTGACACATAGTTTTTTGGTCAACATGACCTTGGAAAAACCCCCCCATGGGGAAAACCAGTTTGGAGCAGATATATATAGAAGGCCTCAAAGCAAAATGTACAACACAGGAAACATATACAAGTGAACCTGGTACAATGGCAACCACTCTCGGATGGCTTGGAGTTCCTTGAAAACTTTCCCACAAGCCTTGTGAAGTAAGGCGCCCCTTGCCTTGGTGAGCCTTTCTTCCTCTTGCTTGCTTTGTCTTTATCCTGATCCTTTGCTTTGCCTTTGCTCTTGCTTGCCTTTGAACTCTTGCTTGCCTTTGCCTTTGTCTTTGTAGTAGTCTTCTCCTCTCAAGAAAACCTCCCACATGAAGATGGTGCCCCCCTCTCCTCAAGTGCGCCCCCTCCTCACACAAAACTCATATGTAGCTCCCTCACCTTCACCCTTATGCCCTCTACTCCCTAGAGTGCGCCTAAGCTAGTTAAGTGAAACTCTCCATGAAGTAGGAGTCTCCTATAAGATAGAAGGATGCTCCCTATCTCAAGAATGCACCCTCCTCCTCTCAAATGCGCCCCTACTCAAGCAATAACTCAACACAAGAATGAATCCTCCCTTGCTATGCGCCCTCCATCTCCTATCAAGAAATCCTCTCCTCAACAAGATGGAACCAACCACAAGGAGCGCCCTCCACCTCTAGATGCGCCTCTTCTCCTTGTAGTATGCGCCCTCACAAGTATGGTAGCTAAACCTCCATGGATAACCTCTCCATGCAAGCTCAACCCAAGCAAAGCTTCCTCCTCAAACCCTCATACAAGTGCGCCCTCCTCTCCTTGACAAATGTGCCCTAACTCTCCTCCTCTTCTCCTCTTCTCACAAGTGAAGAATTGAATCTCATAAATGCCCTATACCCTCCTTTAGCCTCCTTTGGCCAAGCCCTAAAAGATCAATGGCCTAGGGCCAATCTAGCCAAGTCTAATCAATGGGTCAGATCTAATCCAAAATTTTCACTAAGGAAACCCACTTTCCTTAGTTGCTTTATGTCTATTAATTCACCCACTTTGTGAATTAATTGTCACTTTATGACTTAAGTGACATATTTCAGTTTCGACTTAAATCTCCTAAGTCAATGTGAAATTAGAATCATAAAGTAAAGTACAAGGGTAATAGTCTCTCTCTTTGTGTTTAGAGACTCATAAACACATGGGGACCAGTTTCCAAGGTACCCAAATTTCAACAAATAGGAGGATGCCCCCTCGAAGAGGCAAGTAAACAGAAGAGGATCCCTTCCATAATAGGATCCATTGTATGGTGTTTTCCTATCTCAAGGGTTTCTTATAATAAAGTGTGGTTTCTTCTATATTGCTCTGTGGATCTATTGTGTATTCAGTATTTGTGGTAATTATATTTGTAGATCTACTTAGGTACTTAACAATTTTAGTCACCAACAAGTTAGCACATGCATACCATAAAATATGTAACACACATCTAGATCTTTACTGCTGAAATAATGTTGTTCTAAAATCTAACATACATGAAAATGAACCCAAATATTTTTGGTCAACATGACCCTAGATAAAATCCCCCTGGGGAAAACCAATTTGGAATATAAGTCTATATATGTGGAGTAAAGAAGGTGGAATACAACAAGTACATGAAACAAATGAACTTGATACAATAACATCTTCTCTGAAGCTGCAATACAATTCCAAGATGAAAGATGCGCCCAAGTATGGTGCGCCCTCCTCAAATGTTGTCCAATCCACTGAAATGAAGCGCCCTTGCTCCCTGAAGCTCTGGTGAAGAAACCCTTGCACACAAACAAGCTGTTGTGTGCTACCTCTCCATTGAAACTATCCTCAAAGCGATTGGACCACTACAGCCTCACTCCTGTCCATGTAGGTGTGAAAAGAGGCTGTCCACAAGTGTCAAAAATCAGCCCAACAAATCTGCCCACAACTGTCCACAAACTCTGTCAATAGGATGTCCAAAATCTGCCCTGAACTTTCCGACTGGCACTAACTGAGAGGTACCTTCAGATCTGAAATTTACTCACTGTTTTGGACTGGAAACTTGCTGTCCAAAAAACAGCCAACAGATCTGATATAAAACCTCACAAAATTGCCCACAAAAGTGCTAAAAAATCAGCAAGTCTAAGCCACCTTTGGCTCTGATACCATGTAGATTTTCTGAGGTCCTATGAGGCTGCCATCTAAGGTCTGTCCTTGACCTTAGTATGGCTCTAAGTTTCAACTGTGTGGCTGTCTTTTCTTGCTGTTTTTAGGACAACAAACAATCACCAAACTTTCTGCTCAATATTTGATGGTTAAGTGCTCTTTTAAGGTGCCCTTGCAAGTGTTTTCTTTACTCAATGTTAGCACATGCAATATTCATTAAAACACATAACACTACCTCTAGATCTTGAACTTTAAAACGTTGATCTACACTTCTAAGCATGCATAAATTTGACACATAGTTTTTTGGTCAACATGACCCTGAGAAAAACCCCCCATGGGGAAAACCAGTTTGGAGCAGATAAATATAGAAGGCCTCAAAGAAAAATGTACAACACCTGAAACATATACAAGTGAACTTGGTACAATAGCAACCACTCTCGGATGCCTTGGAGTTTCTCGAAGACTTTCCCAGAAGCCTTGTGAAGTAAGGCGCCCCTTGCCTTGGTGAGCCTTTCTTCCTCTTGCTTGCTTTGTCTGTATCCTGATCCTTTGCTTTGCCTTTGCTCTTGCTTGCCTTTGCCTTTGCCTTTGTAGTAGTCTTCTCCTCTCAAGAAAACCTCCCACATGAAGATGGTGCACCCCTCTCCTCAAGTGCGCCCCCTCCTCACACAGAACTCATATGTAGCTCCCTCACCTTCACCCTTGTGCCCTCTACTCCCTAGAGTGCGCCTAAGCTAGTGAAGTGAAACTCTCCATGAAGTAGGAGTCTCCTATAAGATAGAAGGATGCTCCCTATCTCAAGAATGCACCCTCCTCCTCTCAAATGCGCCCCTACTCAAGCAATAACTCAACACAAGAATGAATCCTCCCTTGCTATGCGCCCTCCATCTCCTATCAAGAAATCCTCTCCTCAACAAGATGGAACCAACCACAAGGAGCGCCCTCCACCTCTAGATGCGCCTCTTCTCCTTGTAGTATGCGCCCTCACAAGTATTGTAGCTAAACCTCCATGGATAACCTCTCCATGCAAGCTCAACCCAAGCAAAGCTTCCTCCTCAAACTCTCATACAAGTGCGCCCTCCTCTCCTTGACAAATGCGCCCTAGCTCTCCTCCTCTTCTCCTCTTCTCACAAGTGAAGAATTGAATCTCATAAATGCACTATACCCTCCTTTAGCCTCCTTTGGCCAAGCCTTAAAAGATCAATGGCCTAGGTCCAATCTAGCCAAGTCTAATGAATGGGTGAGATCTAATCCAAAATTCTCACTAAGGAAACCCACTTTCCTTAGTTGCTTTATGTCTATTAATTCACCCACTTTGTGAATTAATTGTCACTTTATGACTTAAGTGACATATTTCAGTTTTGACTTAAATCTCCTAAGTCAATGTGAAATTAGAATCATAAAGTAAAGTACAAGGGTAATAGTCTCCCCCTTTGTGTTTAGAGACTCATAAACACATGGGGACCAGTTTCCAAGGTACCAAAATGTCAACAAATAGGAGGATGCCCCCTCGAAAAGGCAAGTGAACAGGAGAGGATCCCTTCCATAATAGGATCCATTGTATGCTGTTTCCCTATCTCAAGGGTTTGTTATAATAAAGTGTGGTTTCTTTTATATTGCTCTGTGGATCTATTGTGTATTCAGTATTTGTGGTAATTATATTTGTAGATCTATTTAGGTACTTAACAATTTTAGTCACCAACAAGTTAGCACATGCATACCATAAAATATGTAACACACATCTAGATCTTTATTGCTGAAATAATGTTGTTCTAAACTCTAACATACATGAAAATGAACACAAATATTTTTGGTCAACATGACCCTAGATAAAACTTCTCCGGGGAAAACCAGTTTGGAATATAAGTTTATATATGTGGAGTAAAGAAGGTGGAATACAACAAGTACATGAAACAAATGAACCTGATACAATAACATCTTCTCTCAAGCTGCAATACAATTCCAAGATGAAAGATGCGCCCAAGTATGGTGTGCCTTCCTCAAATGTCGTCCAATCCATTGAAATGAAGCGCCCTTGTTCCCAGAAGCTCCGGTGAAGAAACCCTTGCAGACAAACAAGCTGTTGTGTACCCTCCTCCTATAGTGCGCCCTCCTCCAAGCAAGAACCACAACCACAAAATAAAGAGGGCCTAAGCCTCCATGAGTCGTCCATGAAAGGAGGCGCCCAAGCTTCCCTCAACCATAGCCTCCATGCTCACCTCAATGCTCTCTCTCAAACTCTCCAAGTGAACATAAGAGTGAACGAGCCTCTCCTTGCCCTATGCGCCCTCTTGAACCTCCATAAGGAAACCTAAAAGATGGATGGATGAGATCAACCCATCTCATCTCTAATCAAATGTTGAGATCAACCCATAATAATCTCACTTACAAACCCACTTTGGGTTAAGTTCCCTAAGTTCACTTTATGTCTCCTAATTCACCCACAAAGTGAATTAAGTCAGTTTAGGCTAAAATGGCCAAATTTTACTTTTGACTTAAATCTTCTAAGTCAAAGTGAAATTAGACATAAAGTACAAGGTACACAGTGCATAGTATTTCTCACTTGTGTTTAGAGGTGCACAAACACAAGGGGACCACTTCCCAAGGTACACAAATCTCAACACTCCTCCTTACTGAGGAAACTGTTTCTCACCAAGCCCATCTTTTCTTTGAAGTAGACATGTTTGCCCCTTGGCAGGGCCTTGGTGAGAATGTCTGCAATTTGCTCGTGAGTCGGTATACAATGTAACTGTACTGGCCCTCTCTGAACCCAAGCTCTGATGAAGTGATAAGTGATCTCAATATGCTTCGACCGGTCATGGAAAACTGGATTCTCAGAGAGTTTGATACAACTCTGATTATCGCAGTGTATGACGGTCAGTGGAAACTCCTGAACAAATAATCCAACCAACATCTTACAAAGCCAAATGGCCTCGCAACTGGCTTGACTGGCTGCCATATATGTTTCCTCGGTGGAACTCAAAGCAACTAACTTTTGTTTTCGGCTGAACTAGAAAACACATCCTAACCCCAAACCAAAACAACATCCTGAGGTGCTCTTCCTGTTAGTAGCACATCCTGCCCAGTTTGAGTCTGTGTAGCCAACCAAACTGACTCCATCACCTCTGATATAGTCGAGAGTCCAGACCATAATCAACTGACCCAACAATGTACCTCAACACATGTTTTGCCCCAATCATGTGAACACTCCTCAACTCTACCATATGCTGGCTAAGAGTGTTCACGCAAAACAAATATCTGGTCTAGTGCTCCCTCTGAGACATCAATCTGTGCCTTTGCATCATCCTCAACACTGACTCTCGACTTGAGAGATCTCTGAAAAGCCCTACCCTCCTTAAATCTAACATCTCTGCTCACCACCACTCTCCCCACTCTCCGCAATGATGGAATGTAAATCCGATAGGCTTTGGAGACCTCTGAGTATCCAACTAAAATCCCCTGCTGGGCTGTGGAGTCTAGCTTTGTCCTCTTCTCTGAGGGGACATGAGAATAGGTCAAGCACCCAAAAATCCCTATGTGCTCGACACCGGGCCTCCTACTAGTGAAGGCCTCCTTAGGAGTCATCTTCCCCAAAATCCTGTGGGGACTCCTGTTCTGCAGGTAAAATCCAGTAGCACTCGCCTCTGCCCATAGGTAAAGAGGCAAACTCTGATCATGGAGCATAGATCTCGCTGCACCTGTTATCGCCCTGTTCTTCCTCTCGGCAACTCTGTTCTGCTAGGGGTTGTAAGGCACAGTCATCTGTCTTCTGATCCTAGCATGGGCACAAAAGTCTACAAACTGACTGGAAGAATACTCACCTCTGTTATCTAACCACAAGACCTTGATCCTCTTTCCTGTCTGGTTCTCCATAAGAGCTTTGAACTCTTGGAACCTCTTGAAGACCTCACTCTTGGTCTTTAGGAAATAGATCCAGGTCTTCCTTGAGTAGTCATCAATGAATGTGAGATAGTACTCACGACCACTCAAGGATGCCCGAGACATGGGCCCACACACATCTGTGTGTACTAAATCCAGTACCCCAGTTGACCTGGTGTCACTGCTGGGAAAAGAAGCCTTGGTAAACTTACCAAGCGCACACCCTTTGCACACATTCAGATGCTCTGAATTGAGCTATGGCACTCCTGTCACAACCTCTCTGAGCCATAACTCACATAATTAACTGCTGCTGTCACTACTCGCGGCCAAAGCATGAAGTGGATGAAAAAGCAATCTGAACAGTTTCTCATCCCTCACTCCAATCACCTGCCTTGAGGTGAGACATGACCCCTTAGGGTGTATGAGGACCTCTATCCCTCTAAAGGACACCTCAAGACCCCTATCCTGGAGTGTGGAAACTGAAGTCAAATTCTTCTTCAACCCAGGGACGTAGAGAACATCCCTGAACGAAATAGGTGGCATGCCGTCTCTCTGAAAGGTAACTATGTCACGCTCAAAAACTCTGACTAAGGTGTCATCACCAAGAGCAATCTCCATCCTGACCTCTGTGTCTTTGAGATCAGTCAAATACCCCCTCACACCAATCATGTGGCTCGAAGCCCCGTTGTCTATGTACTAGATACTGGGCGTCGTCTTAACTGAAGTGCAACAAATGAGGAAGGCACACTCCCTCTCAAACAATGTCTGAAACTCTGCCTCCTCTGCTGTAGTTTCTGTACCACCCTTCTTCTTCTTCCTGTTGGGACACTGTCCAGCATAGTGCCCCATCTTCTTGCAAGCAAAGCACTTCACTTTGCTCATATCTTTCTTCTGTCCACTACTGCTCTCTCCCTGTGGCGTGGCCCCAAACTTGGGACCCTGTCGAGCTCCCTTGCCGACCTTCTTGCCCTTTGTCCAAAGAGCAAGATCCTCATCACCCTGCAATGTGTGCTGCTGTCTAGATGTCTTTGATGTGAGTCACATCTCCTCCTGGACGAAATCATCCCAAAGTCTCTCCCAAGTAGGCATGATTTCCCGGGCAACAATGCCTCGAACAAATGGATCCCATGGTTTGGTAAAGCTGTTTAAGGCTGTCCTCACCATAGAGTCTGGGTCCACTATCTTTCCGACGACTACAAGCTCATCTCTGATCTGAGTGAATCTGCCAAGGTAAGAAGTAACCGACTCAGTCTTGAGCATACGAATGCTCCTGAGTCACTCAAACAAAACCATCTTTTGGTTCTGGTTAGAGCTCTAGTAAAGCTTGCACAAGGATGCACACATCTCATATGCATAGTCTTTACCAGTCAAGTGGGGTATAATGTGATCCCTCACTGCATCACACATAGTTTTCTTTGCCTTGTTGTTCCTCTTCCTGAACTCTGCTGCCAAGATGGGAGTAGTAGCAGGAGGAACAATAACAGGAGCCTGAACTATATCCCACAGTTCCAGGTCCTCTAGGACAAAGACAATCCTGGCCTTCCAAGGAGACTAGTTGCTAGCTCCGGCTAGCGTATCCTCCACTCGCATCTGTGATGCTGACATGACTGCCCACTGCACTCACTTTGATGCTGCAATTGCAAAGGAACGCTGCCTCACTCTTGTCAACACAGGTGTGAAAAGAGGCAATCGAACAACAACCTCACTCCTAGCAATATAGGTGTGAAAAGAGGTCGTAAAAAATCAGCCTCACTCCTAGCAAGTAGGTGTGAGAAGAGGCTGATCAAATGTCCACCAACTGTCCTACAACTCTCCTCTAAAATTCTTCCAACAAGCTGCCACTAAACACTGTCAATGGCTGTCCACAAAGTCTGCCCAAAAACTGTCTAGGACTGTCCACAAAATGCTGTCCAAAAATCAACAAAAATCAGCCACCAAAGGCTTTGATACCATGAAGATCTTCTGAGGTCCTAACAGGCTGCCATCTAGGTCTGTCTTTGACCTCAAGATGGCTCTAAGTTTCTGCTGTCAAACTCTTGTTTGCTGCTGTTTTTGTTGAAATAATGTAACTGCGAAGAGCATTCTTATTATTTTGTTATTGGATTAAATCCCCATTGTGGATTAATCATGTCATTATTATTATTTTTATTGTTAGGTTAATCCCCATTGAGGATTAACTAAGTCGGTAAT
>ML777434.1:191024-229584 GCA_009831015.1 Picea engelmannii | reverse complement strand
TGCATTGATTACCGAGCCTTGAACAAGAAAACCATCAAGAACCGGTACCCTATCCCACGCATTGACGAGTTGATGGATGAATTGCATGGGGCAGTTTTCTTCTCAAAAATTGATCTACGCTCTGGATATCATCAGATCAACATTCGAGAGCAGGACATAGAGAAGACGATGTTTCAATGTCATTTTGGACACTTCGAGTTCCTGGTAATGCCATTTGGGCTAACCAATGCACCCACTACATTCCAGTCTTGCATGAACCATATATTCAGGGATCAGTTAAGGAAATCAATCTTGGTTTTCTTAGACGACATCTTGATCTATAGCCGGTCATGGCAAAGAGCATATGAGGCACCTGGATGAGGTATTGAGCATATGGAGGCACAATCATTATATGCTAAAGAGTCCAAGTGCGAGTTCGGTATGACATAGCTGCTTTACTTAGGCCACATCATCAGTGCACAGGGGGTACAGGTGCACCAAGAGAAGATCAGGGCCATTCTGGATTGGCTGACGCCCAGGAACGTGACAGAATTGAGGAGCTTCTTCGAGTTGTGCAACTATTACAGGTGGTTCGTCCGAGGTTTTTCTCAGCTGGGAGCACCGCTGACAGATCTTACCAAGCATGGGGCCTTCATATGGACCGAGAAATCACAGGAAGCCTTTGATCACATGAAGGAAGTCATGGGCACTTGTCTAGTGTTGGCACTACCAGACTTCACCTTACCATTTGTACTAAAGTGTGACGCATCCGACGAAGGGATCGGTGTAGTTTTGATGCAGGGAGGACACCCCATTGTATTCGAGAGCTGGAAGCTTAGTCAACCTGAGAGGTTGTACTCCATTTATGACAAGGAAATGTTGGCAATCATGCATGCCTTGACCAAGTTCAGACAATATTTGGTGGGCAACAAATTCGTGGTCAAGACCGATCACAATAGTTTGAAGTATTTCCTTGAGTAGGACCTTAGTGAGCGCCATCAGAAATGGGTGACGAAGGTACATGCATTCGAGTTTGACATAGAATATGTCAAGGGGAAGAAGAACATTGTGGCCGATGCACTATCGAGGAGACCTGCGGCATGTTCTTTGATGGAGATTTCAGCAGATGGAATATTCCAAGAACAAGTTCGCTTGTGAGGTGATGGATGGGCAGATACAGGATGACCGGTATAGGGTCATTGACGATGTCATATTTTAGAAGGATAGAGTCTACTTGGTGCCAGATTCAGGGCTCAAGAAGAAGATCCTCACCGCAGTTTATGATTCACCTCTAGTGGGCCATCAGGGGTTTTTCAAAACCTATAGACAGATTAGAGAGAGGTTCTCATGGAAGGGCCTCAAACAGGACGTTATGAGACACGTCGGTGAGTGTGTGACTTGCCAGCAGAACAAGTCAGAGCATGCTCTTCCAGTAGGGCTACTTCAGCCACTCCCCATTCCAGAGCAGAAATGGGAGAGTATATCTATGGACTTCATCACAGGCCTACCCAAGGTCCAGGGTAAGGACTGTATATATGTAGTGGTCGACAGATTGACCAAGTTTGCTCACCCATACAGATAGAGCACAACGCAGTTCAGGTAGCCGAGCTTTTCTTCAGGGAGGTCTTTAGACTTCATGGGTTGCCAAAGAACATCGTTAGTGACAGGGACAGTCGGTTCATAGGGACATTTTGGAGAGAGTTGTTTTGGTTGGTGGGGACAGAGTTGACACCTAGCGCCAACTATC
The DNA here is from genome assembly GCA_009831015.1 of Picea engelmannii. Classification (NCBI taxonomy): domain Eukaryota; kingdom Viridiplantae; phylum Streptophyta; class Pinopsida; order Pinales; family Pinaceae; genus Picea; species Picea engelmannii. Next base: position 227,858 of record ML777434.1, on the reverse strand, counting down.
ACCCTCAGACAGATGGGCATACCGAGATTGTCAACAAGTGGGTTGAAGGGTATTTGAGGAACTATGTAGGAGGATAGCAGAGAACGTGGGTAAAGTGGTTACATTTAGGAGAACATTGTTACAACACCACCTTCCACATGTCCATTGGTATGACACCCTTCCGAGTATTGTACGGATATGATGCTCCCACTTTGGTAGACTTGGTCTTCGGGGAGAGCAGAGCTCCCAAGGCCAATGATTGGATCATAGAGAGTCAGGAGATTCTCAAGTTGTTGAAAGAGAACCTGCAGACGACGCAAAACCGACAGAAGATAAGTGCGGATAGGCACAGGATAGAGCGCAACTTTGAGGTTGGAGATTTGGTTTTCTCGAGACTCCAACCCTACAGATAGTCATCTCTGAAGAAGAGTGGGGCGGATAAGCTTAAGCCCAGATTTTATGGTCCTTACAGGATCATGCGCCGAGTAGGCGAGGTTGCGTATGAGCTAGAGCTTCCAGAGGGGAGCAAGATTCATAACGTGTTCCATGTTTCTTGCCTCAAAAAGGCAGTGGGACAATTCATTAGCACATCAGAGGAGCTTCCCCCGTTGGATGAGGAGGGACAGTTGGAGTTAGTTCCGGAGGAGGTTTTGGAGTTTCGGGAGTGGAAATTGAGGACCAGGGTCATCAGAGAGTGTTTGATCAGATGGAGAGGGCTTCCAGTAGAGGACGCTACTTGGGAGAGTGAGTAGGTGTTGCAACACCCTGGACTGGTATTGCTTTAGGACAAGCAATTTCGAGAAGGGAGGACTGTAATGCCCCTTTCCAAATAGGAGCTCCAGAGAGGAGGCTTAATGGTCTAAACTGCCCCGTTAGACTATAGCCAGGGCCAAAGAGGGGTACACAGGGTTACTAGAGGTCACTCTAGTCACAGGTGTTATATTCAGAAAGTGACATTGAGCTAAAAAGGGTTAAAAGTGTTTTTTAGTCATTATGAGCTAAAAATAGAAGTCAACAGTGAATTAGGGTTTCAACAGTGATTTAGGGTTTTGGAAGTCAACAATGAATTAGGGTTTCAGCATGATTTAGGGTTTTCGAAAGCTATAAAGGAAGGGTCAACGACCTAATTCATTATTATGCAGATTATGACTTGTCATTGAGGAGAAGAGGCACATCTCAGGAGAGATAGTTCAGTGGATTCCAGGAGGAAGACACCAGTGGATGATTTCGGTGTTGAGAGACACACCCTAGTCACCAGGAAGATCATTCAAGGCTTCCATCATTCTTCAACAGCAGTTACACAGTGTTCAACAACAAGGGCGCATTCATCCAGAGTGAGGGCGCAGCTTCTGAGAGGGTTTTTAGTCGACTTATCCCATCCAGGGAGAATTCCGAGATTTCCCTTCGACCCATTTGAGAGGAGGGCAGGGCGCATCTTTTGCCTGGTTCCTCATCAGATTCCAACGGAGGAATCAACTGGGACGCATTTTCAAGACTTGGATGTGCGACATATTTGGCGGGCACATTTGGGGTTTCAGAGCGAGCATCAGACCAGATTCAGGGAAACCCTTTCGACCCATTTCCCAGTAGACAAAGGCGGTCGTTTTGAGACATATCTCGTCTGATTCCGACGGTGGAATCACTAGAACGCATTTTGCCAAAAGAAGAGGGGTGCATTCCTCCAGGGGTATCCATTCGGGGTCCAGATTCATCAGCAGAGGGGTCCGACATATACCAGTATTGAGGACTAGAGCAGGGTGCATCATTGGGGACAGTTTCCAGGCCATTTCGAGAAGTATAGCTCCCAGGGCAAACTTTCCAGACTTCCAACAGTTACCGTCAGAGCTGCCATAGTCCCAGCGCATCCATTGATTCCGCAGTGCTCCCATATTACGGGTATTATCTTTTAGTTGCTTATTTGTATTCCGACTAAGATCCTTTGTCTGTTGATCTAGTCGAGTATTGTCAGTTTATTCAGTCGCATTCGGCCATTTTGTAATCCACAGAGATATCATAATACAAACTTTGCAGTCCTTTGTCGCATTTATTATTTGTATGATCATTTATATGTTGTAAACCATTGATCCTACACACACATTAGCAGTGTTTCCTAGACTAGCCAAGTCAGGAACATTACAAAGGTCAACAAAATCACCCTTTGATTATGCCTTAATTATTCATATTTCAAGCTATGTTAATAAAAAATGCATAATTCATGTTCCAAGTGACTCATTCTCTTTCATCCTTGATAATTTCATATCTGTATAATGTCAGAGTCCAAAACATGATTTGGCTTAAATGCACATATAAGGATATGTGAACATTATAAAATAAGGTATTCAAAATACATCTTTCAATTTCTTTATAAATGTAAGTCTTAAGAGAAATAACATTACTTTATCACACGTCACTATGCTTTCGAGCATTATCATGATTTATACTTGATCTAAATGAATCCATTGATCCTATATAAATAGGGCTATTCATTACTAAACACTCAAGCTATTATTTTAAGTAATGATTCCAACCCTAATCCTTTTTGGCTAGATGAGGACCTTGTCTTAGCTAACAGTTATGAAAGAAACTTTGAAGACTTGATCAAGATTTTGTTTGGTATTGAGTTAATCAAGCTCTGCAGTTTTCAAGATTTAATAATTTGCAATGGTCTAAAGAAGTGGCCAAATTCTAACAAGATGACTTGTATCCACGGGTTGGGTAGCAGTGTTGTTGATTATGTAATATTGGATATCCCCATATACAACCAAATAGTAAACTTTGATCTTTTAGATGACCACGAACTTGACTCTAATCAGAGACCTGTAACCCTAACTCTTAACTTTGCCATGCACAAAAGCTCTGTAGAGGAGCACTCTGACAACCAAAGGCACTTACTTTTTGACAAAAAAAAGTTGATCTCTTCTTAAAAGACTTAAACAATGCTTTAAAACTCGTATCGTTTCAGAACAATATTGAAGTTGACTGTGAAAGTTTTACATCAAGTCTTTTTACTTCAATTAACAATTTCTCTATTAAGGTGCTACATAAAAAGAAAAAGAATACAACTAACCCTTGGAATGATAATGAACGTGAAATTGCTAGAAAAACCATTAGGGGTCCTTCCAATGCATCTTTAAAATCTGATAAGATAAATAGATACAAAACCTTAATTAAACTGAAAAAAAAGACTATATACATAAAAAACAAGAGATTCTTTTGCACCTATTTAAGATAGATCCTAAGAATTCCTGGAGGCAAATTATAACTCGTAAAACTAAGGAAAATAATAAGATTCCCTTGAAGGATTGGAATTTCTATCTTAAAAATTTGTATGAATTGCCTAACGTCATGGACAACATGCCAAACAACTCTACAAAGGATGAAGTGTTTTCTACATAAGACATTATGTTTGGGGTTAAGTGGCTCTCAAAAGGAAAAATTAAGGACATCGAAGGTTACCAAGCTGAAATATTAAAAATTGGAGGACCTATTCTCATCCTTCACATACATAAGTTCTTTAATTTAGCTATTCAACAAGACTTTCCAAAACCTTGGACTCAAAGCCTCTTTGTACCTATTTTTAAAAGCGGGGATAAAAGCAATCCTTCTAATTATAGGACCATTATGATTAGCCCCATTTTCGCTAAGCTATATGGAAGTATTTTGGAAAATAAGATTGACACATAGCTAGAAAGCCATGGAAAAAGAGCTAGAGGCCAGGTTGGGTTTAGAAGCTACCATTCCATTGTGGACCACCTTTATGTTTAGGATCATTGCAAAGGAGTGTTGTAATGATAAAACCAATCTCCTTTGTTGTTTCGTTGATTTTAGAAAATATTTTGACACTGTGCCCAGGACTATCCTCTGACATAGGTTAGAAGAATTTAAAGTCCCTTTCGAGTTAAGAGCTGCTGTAGTAAGGCTATATGAGAAAGTTATTACCAAGTTTAGGAACACTGAGGGTTGGTCAGAAGAAATTAACTGTAATATAGGAGTCACGCAAGGTTGTCCCCTATCCCCTACCCTTTTCGGCATCTATATTGATAAGTTAGAAGATTGTTTGGAGGACGCAAACTGTGTTGGCCCGACTCTTGCTAGTATAGTCATCCTCCTCCTTTATGCTGATGATATTGTTCTTATGGCAAAGAGTCCCTGTTGCTGTCCTAATACACACTTGCAAACGTGAGCTAAGTCCTGCTCACTTAGTGTGTACTTGGAGGCACAATGCCTAGGTTCAAAGCCCACACTGTCACTTTGATTTGAACCTCTTTCGTCTAGGCTTACTCCTAGGGAAATCAAGGGGGGTAGACCCTAGTTAATAGATGAATTATTAGATGAATTCTAGGAGTTAATTTTAGTTTATTAAAGGTGAGGGAAAACTAGCCTATATGGCAAAGCAACAATGCAAATGCAAATATTTCAATGAGAATCAAACCTTTCCCTGAGTCAACTATGACTAGTGCCTAAGGTTGGGCAAGGGGTCAATAAGATTACAAAATTTGAAAATTAGATACAACTTATACAAAAATAAACATGGCTATAGGATACAACAAGAGACTACTCTACAATCGAGATAACTACAAAGTGAAATATACAAATTGAATATTGAAGATAGTCTACAATGAACAAGATAAATTAGATTATTGCACAATATATATAAGATGAACTAAAGAATAGTTAGGATAAGAAATAATCAACTCACAAAAGGAAATGATTGAAACATATCATACATAAAGCTTTGTGAAAATAATGAAATTGCAAACATACAAAGGAAATTAGACCAATCACATGAGATATCACATTGAAGATATTGCTTCAAATATGAGTTACTTGAAATGCCCAAATATATGAAAAGTAAATTGCCATAAAGTGTGATTATAAAACTTGAAATGAATACTTGTTTAAAAAATCACTTTCTTGGAAAATAGATCACACCACCATGAGATTGCTTGCAAAATGAAATTGAAATGTTATGTTGTGAGATTGCCTTGAAAAATGTCTTGCAAGTGTTGTGAAAACCGTGGGGTGTAGCTTGATTTTAATATATTTTATGTGTCACTTTGATAAGGGGGATTAGATGTGAGAGATTGTATCTTAAACTATGTGACTACCCCAAAACCGTTATTCTTTTAACCAAAAGGAAGTGTTGGGTGCTCAAAAGGTATGGCAACAAGGCCTACCCTAGCTCCATAGGTCAAATCCAAAGAACAAGGTACTCCACCCGGGGGTCACCTAGTGTCGTGAGATCATCCCTGACCTAGCACCCCGGGTTTCTTTTCAAGTCTTCTCTTTTATGGTGTAAAAAGAACAAGTGGTTGGATGCCTAATTACTACCTCCAACCTTTTCCCTTTTTTGTCACCCAGGATCCAATAGAGTGGCAAGGGGAGAGAATACGGGGCAAACGTTGGGAACACAAAAATTACTTGAGTAATGATTTTAAATTAAAACAAGCCTTCCGTTATTGCAAGGAATGGCTTGAGGCCACTCTCTTGCAAGCTGGGGCAAAATAAATGAATTGAAAAGTCTTATTAGTCTGCTTTAAACAAATAATGAAATTAGTTTGTAGCTTGCTTTAAGAAATAAATGAAATTATAACCCCACAACTACGGTCATGTGGAGGCACAATGCCTACCTTTTGACCAATGTGGGTGTAAATAAAGAATTAAAAAATTAAATTGCTTGAAAGAATTGCAATGACTTGAAAGCAAAACAACCACAACAATGACACATGTGGAGGCACAATGCGTACCTTTTGGCCCAAGTGGGTACTTATAAAAAAGAAAAAGACTTGGAAATAAAATTCAAACTCCACACAATGGCTCAAGTGGAGGCGCAATGCCTACCTTTTGGCCAAGATGGGTGTAAAAATAAAAAGCAATAAAACAAATCTACTCTATTACAATATCATATTTTTTATGTAGATTAACAAGAAGGCACACCCAAGGGACTCTCAAGGGTGGCTTACAATTATTTAGAAGAGTAGGAGGGAAGGGGACTTGATATCCCAACTTGGAAATGCCTTTTGGAGGCCTTTGGGGCTAAAACACTTGTAGCAACTCTCCTTTGATGCTAAAAATCTACATAAAACATGACAAATGATACTATCCAAAAAATGTTACAAAACCATGAAATTGTTAGATAGATTAGCCCAATAAACAGTAAACTTAAATAGAAATATTGAAATTGATTATGAAACTTATAGCATCTATTCTATATCATAACAAAATGTAGAAATGAGAAAGAAGGAAAAGAAACAAGGTTAGACAAATATTAAAGCTTTGGAAGATTAAAAGAAGTGGCTTTCCACTCTAAAGCCAATCCTCCAATCCCTTAGTGAATCCCAAGTAAGCTTTCCCTTTGCTACACAACAAAAATGGAGGTGAGAGCATCCAAAGAAACTTGCAAAATACTTTCCAAGCTTACTAAGATTCTACCACAAAATAGATAGCAATACTACTACCAATAGCACTCAAGCAAAATACTTTGCTCGAGTCTCCAAATGTAAACTAGTGAAAGCAAAATATGAAACTAAATGGAAAGATATCACTTTAAACATACAATGGAGACACCAAGAATACTCTCAATGCACACCAAAGATTCTCCAAAGCTTCCTTTATTATCCACCAAAATGTTGCTACAAATACTTGTAGCAAGATTTACACATGAGAGAGCACATGAGAGCATGAGAGAGTGAGGGAGAAGAAGAGAGAAATTTTGGCATAATAGACTTGCTATGAGAATAGATGGTCAAATGAGGAGGAGAGGCCTCAATTTATAGGAAAAGAGGAGGGAGCCCACTTGGATGGGCTCCAAGTGTCACCCATCCAAGTGATGAGTGTCTCATCAAGGGGGGTGCACTTTTAGGGCAAGAGAGCAAGTGGGAGGTTGAGGGGTGTGTTGGGAAGGGGGAAACCCCCTTTCCTATTAACTAAAAGTCAAGTGGAGTCAAGTGGGGAACTTTCCCAAAGTTTTAGGGGTTCCCAAGGTGTATTTTAATTTTATGAGAAATTGAGCAAGAGGGGGGGGCGTCCCTCTTCTAAAAGGATGGTCAAAGTGGGTAGTGGGTTAGGCTAAGGGGGTTTTTCTAAGTTGGAAATTGTTTTCCTAACTTAGGGAAGGCTATTGGGACACTTTTCCCACACTCTCTCATGACTTTCATGACTTTTACAAAATTTGGCCATTTTAATTAAGCTAATTACATGCTGATTTTTCACTGACTTTGACTCCTCATGGACAAATCCCTAGCAAAACTTGTCCAAATCCCTAGCAAAACTTGTCCAAATGAGCTAAGGCTTGGTCCAAGGGTGTAGTGGTGTATGAACCATTTGATTTGAGTACTTATACCCCTATACAAAATCCCCAAGGACCACTTTTTTACATTTTACATCGAAAATAATTAAAAATCCCCAGTTTGTGGGAATTTTAATTATTTTTAAAAATCCTATCAAGATTCAAAACTTAATGGAATTCCGCGAAACTCTGGGAGATGTCTAGCATGGTCATTTACAACACTCCTAGACCTTAGTTACATAGGGCTCGACCATTAGAACGCCTTTCACCACTTTGGAGAAATTATTGTGGGAGTGAAAAACTCAAGGGAAATTAATAACGTTGGTTAGGCCAAATTAATAACCGGAGGAAAAAAACACTCGGTGAAAGGGACTTCTCTAATGATAAAGTCCTAAGCAACTGACTTAAACTATGATCCATGTAGACCTTGTTATCGCACAGTTTGTAGAAGGGATAAAAGCTTGAGGTTTGAAGGCCAAACTGGCGTAACATGAACCAATCCCACCCAATGTCACTACGATGGGAAGGTTCTTTCTCTTTAGGGAGGTTAGGCCCAGGGGAGATGTCCCTGGTGACCTGGGGTTTTGAGGAGGCAAGAGGATAATAAGACAAGGATAAGTTTTCCCCCTTCACAAGTCACCACCAAACAGATAGTCCGACCAAAGGCCAATTTTAAAGCAAACCCCCAAAGAAGTATACCTGCCTGGAACAAAGCAACAACAAACTGAGGTATACAAACTATATCTCAATGGGGTTAGTACTTCATATAGATGACTATCTGAATAACATATAAGCAATTGGTAATAAATGTTGACGAAGTCAATGTTTATCAATAGCAATGAAAATTATAACACTTCACCAATAAATATTGAAACAATATGGCATTCAATGTAACCAATCAATACTTCATTCAATAAATGCCTTAACCATTAGTCAATTGCTCATAAACAAAACGATGCCGCATTAATGATGTAATATCATGAGATGACGACAACAATTAGGGTTAATAGGGTTAGCTCTTAGACTAGGGTTAGTAGTTAGGGTTTCAATTTCAAAGGGTTTGAGAGTGTTGTAATCAAGTTTCACTTCAACGCTGGAGGACTTTAGATCAGTGCCTTAGGGTTTAATGGAGTCAAAAGTGAAGGACGCAAGAGTTTAAGGAGGCAAAGATTAAGGACTAGAGGGAGAAGTTTTGAGGTGTTGCTAAAGCAAGGCCTCAAAATCAAAACCCTAGGGGAGAGAGGCTCACTCTGGTGTTGCTACAACAAGGCCTCGTGCTCTCTCCTCCTTCTTGGCAAACGACTAGCTCAAGAATAAAGCATACAACCAAAACAAGAGGGTTTGATGAGACAAGGTGTTGCTACAGCAAGGCCTTTCACCAAACCTTAGAAAGAGTACGGCCCTAGTGTAGTAGACCTAGGCCAGGGACGTCTCACTCTTCTTGGCTTCTAGATAGTACGACTAGCAACAAAAGAAGAAGGGAGAAGAGTGTAGCAATGACTAGGCTCTCTCCTTCTTCAATGGCTGAAAATTTCTCTATCAAGGGACATGAGACAAAGACCTACTTGTGTGCTTGTCACCTAGGGTTTTGATTCAACAATATTCATAAACATATGCAAGAAATTAAACTACAACCATTCATTAAGAAGTTTTGCAGAAAAATACTTACAATTCACCAAGAAATAACCATGCAAACCCTAGTTGTAACACCTTCTTTCAAGAGAAACACCATAAAATGCCAAAAATGTCTTCCTTCAACAAGTGCGCCTCACTAAATCAACCAAATACCCAAGAGAGGGTGCAAATTTCAGACCTCCTTATGGAGTGAATGAGTGATGATGAAAAAATGAAGGAGAAAATCCTCCATTTATACAGTATCATGACCTAATTTTACTTTTTAGGTCATGTAAAAGGCCGACAAGGCCAAAATATCAAAATCATACTATGTTACATTAAATTGTTGAATTAAAACATAAATCAAGCTGAAAAGAGAGTAAAAGCCCCTCCAAGGGAGACGTTAGCCCCTTGTAGGGCAGATGGGGTGTCCTGGAGCAAAACATTAGCCCTCATTGGGCTTCTCCAACCTGCCACATGTGCCACTGCTGCCTAATCTGCCTCCAAAAGTGTCCATGATGCTGGGTGACGTCATGGTCAAGATGGTGATGTCCTAGGCCTCCCAAGGCCAACGTTTCACTGAGAGAGGGTCATCCCCCCTAGTTCAAGGTCTGTCGGGGTGCCTCTGGTGGAACGTCCTCTTCTCCTCTGGTGCAAAGCTCCAGATCCATCTCTATCCTGTATCTCCCCCTGATGGGGTCTCAACGACAACCTGATGGGCTCTTCAGCTCCATGGAGGTCCGAACTGATCATCTTCCCATGTGTACCGGTCCAAGATGGTACTTGTCCGTCGGCCATGGTCCTGCACATCAAAGGCTACGCCCTCCATGGGCTCATCAGTCACAGGGATCATAGCAATGTCAATCACATTTCATCATCAATATTAATAAACATATGCATAAAACCCCTAATAGATCAATCAATAGCTCAAAGACGTTACACAAACCAACTATACAAGCCTTGGAAAAGGGCAAGGCATCCTATTGGGCTAGTGCCCACTAAATAAGGGAAGTTCCTGGAAGAGACCTCTTTCAAACCATGTAAGTGGATGAAGTGGTCAAGGGATGTCCAAGCAGGTGGGTGCAATGAAGGCCAAGGATGCAAGATGTTACCCGTGGGTGCCTTTGTAGAAGGCGAGCTGTACCTGTCATGGATGCAATTCTTTCCAAGCCCATTCATGCCTTTTATTCTTTCAGTTATTTCATTTTTTATTGCTTTTTCCTTTCTTTTTTGCTCAAGAGATAATCAGGGGACACTGTCATGGCGTGGTGACTAGTGGTGACAATGTTACCCACAAGTACTTTCATAGACATGAGAAGGCTGGCTCGTGATGAGACCCCCTTTCCCTTGGCCATGCAACCATAGGTCACTGCCCTGGCGTGGTAACAAGTTGATGGCAATGTCATACTGCTAGGTACCCATGGACATAATAGACTGGCTCGTGATGAGACCCCTTATCCTCTAGTTAGGTCTTGTTTTATTATTTTTTAGGGTCCCTCTTGTTTCTTGTTGAGAAGCCTTTTATTGCTTTCTCGGGGATCCCTGGGCGAAGCATCTCGAGGTTTTATTCTTAGGCTTTTATCTTTTACCAGCTTGCGTTTACCTTCTAGGCCTTTAGCCCCTTCTTCCCACTAGGTAAGGTACAATCCTAAAAGAGGTCAACCCAGTGCCCGAAAAAGTGGAATGGGACAGGTGAGCGGGAAATAAGATGGAAAAGTGAAACTGTGAAGGGAATGGACGATGGCTTCTCAGAGACAACCCCAGTGGTTAACCAAAACCAACAGACACAGGGTTACTAAGACACCCTGTCAATCCCCAAAGCATGGTCAAGTGGGCAAGTGTAAGATCCAAGCAATTGTTAGAAATAAAAGGAATCAAATGCATACATTCAAAGGTTTTGATGATCAAAGTGACACATACCATGATACCTGAACTAATTACCTCATGAAGCAAGAATCCTCTCTGACACAAGACCAAGCCGATGGTGGTGGAGGCTGCTACTGCTGTTGACAGGATAAAGATGCTGGAAGAGAGAAAAGGTGGGCCCTCTAGGGCCATGCTGAAGTCAATCTTGCTCTCGGTACTCCATGTTTAGGATTCATGGGCCTTGAGAGATGATCTCCTAGTTATCCTTGAAAGTAGGGGATAACAGACCTATTACATTATTATCCCACGCAGGGGAGCGAAAATTCCAATTACAACAAAATGCTGAAGGCCAAAACTGCCTTGTAGAACCAACAAGTCTTTAACTTGGTAGCACCATCCGGTGCATATCTTCATGGTATATGGAGTTGACCCCCTAGTTGAATAGGTGGTCAACAGTCCCTATGACCTAGGTAAGCAACTAATAACTCTCAAGGACTTCTGCTATAGCATGGGCATGACTGTGAACACTGACAAAACAAAGGTTATGATTATTAAATCCAAAAGGACCGCCTACGATAAATTTGTTTATGACAACGATAGCTTGGAGGAAGTGCCTTCATACAAGTATCTTGGAATTGATATCCACCACAAGCTCAATTGGAACTATAGCGTTGAAAAAAGGATAAATGGAGGGTGGAAAGCTTATTATGGACTCGAAAACAATTGTAAATCAATAGAGCTTTGGCTTTGGGATTAAAAAACCTCTTTCACACTCTCATCACTCTAGTTATCTTATATGGATGTGAAGTTTGGGGTTTTTATCTCTAGAGAATCTTGGAGAAAGAACAGATGCAAAATAATTTTATAACTTATAATCTCAAAATTAAGGGAAATACACCCTATCCTATCCTCATAGAAGAAAATCTTTCACCCTATCCTATCCTCATAGAGCATTGCTATGATTAGATACCTAACGTACAAGAACAAGATAAACAACATGGTTGACAAGAGACTCCTCAAAATTGCTTCAAACTCTAGGCAAAACCACTAGCTACTCAAGCGGGGATGGCATAAAGATGCCAAATCTTGGCCAAATCTTTGAGGACTACAAGAAGCCATCATGTAGAATATCGATAATATTACAAATATTATCACTTCTAAATTTACAGAGAATATGTGGTGTGATAAAGAATTAGTGGATAAAAGGAAATTAAGATACTACAAGGAGGTGGTCAACCCTAATTCAAAAGATCAAAATTACCTCTTAGTTTTGGAAAGTGCAAAGAAGAAAATCACATTGCTAAAATAAGAACAAACTCTCACGAGCTACATAGTGAAACTTGGTGCTGGACAACTCCCAAAACACCATGGGATGAAAGAATATGTCACCTTTATGACACTAAGCAGGTAGAAGATGAAAAACACTTCCTCTTGGATTGCCTTGCCTATATCCATATTAGATCCCAATTTAAAAATATCCTCCAGATTACCGACCTTCCTAACCTTTTAAGTTATCAAAACTATGGTGATCTTGGAATGCTTATAAAAATACAATTTTAAAAAATTTGAATTAATCTCTTACCTTCTTAAGGTGTGATAGTTCAATTGGTCTCAATGAATATTAATCATCATCATCAATACAGAATAAGACCAATACCAATAGAGAATAAGCCCAGTAAACCTACATCTTAACCATGCTAACATGCAACTTTTCATTTGTTTATTTTTAATCACACAATATTATAGTTTATAACCATACACTATTATAATTTATAAGACTTCATTAAAACAATTACTCTTCTTTATAGTTTATTTTATTTAATCGACCATTACTATACTTATAATCTATCCATGTTTCTTTATTCATTTCACTTTCTTATTTATTATTTCCGTCCCATAAATGCTACATTATCAATATTTCATATATAAGTGCAATAATAAATTAGTTATTTATTCTAACAACTACATATATAAGTATTGACATTTATATATATATTTACAAAACAACTTTTTATTAAAAAACACAAATGCTAAAATACAAAAAGTTAATGGCTAGCTTTTTGAAAAGGGTTCTGATAAGCTGAGTGAACTTAGAGTCAAAAGCCTTCAATTCATTGACTAAAACGAGAAAGCATAGACTACGACAGATTTCTTCTCCTCTGTTTTAACTTTTGAATGCTCTAAAATATAGCATGAATGCCTTCTTTATTTTATTACATCTGTTAGAAAGCTCAGCACATGTAAGGAATATAGTACAACGACATTAAGTACAGTTGCAATTTTGGTTTGGACTATGGACAATGGAAGTATTGGGAATTCGTTTACGCAGACACTGATATATCAGTATGCATATATATCTTCTTTTCTTTTGATTAAAAAAAGAAGAAGATAACTTTGAATCTGAAATTCAATTCCACATGCTTAATTCTCTCTTCTGAACTTATTGGCAAATTTGATCTATTTCTCTGCACTGTCCAAACTTCGTCGTTGCCAAATTTAAATATGAACTTGAACCGGGTGACTTATTATAGAGGGTACTTCAAAATCTATGCTTTCTGCTTACAAGGGCTTACTTGATGGACTTTTACTCGTGAAAACAATTTTCTTCTTGACAAATCTCTCTCAAGACAATTTCTGCTCGATGAAACACTGCTACTTTGCCTCTATGGTCATTTAGTTCTCTGGTGGTCATATATCGTTGGTTGTCTTATTCATATAATCGTTTGCTTCAGTCACCCTTCTTTGTCAACTTGTACATTGCCCACACTCTGATTGAGATGGTGTAATTTATTCTAATCAACAACGAGTTCTTGACGCAAATTCACATGTGTTGCAGCACGTCATCTATTTTATGCAAGAAGCCTTTGGATTTCTTCACACTATAGGGATCATCACAGAGTATTAGCGCTCAGGAGACTACACAGGATTTCCCATACTTGGAATGAATGGCAGAAAATGGTGAATCTTGTTTTGGATAACTAACTAATTCAAAATTGTGTTTCAATAAGAATCGATAACTTCGCCAAATGTTTGGTATTAAGTGCTTTGATGTCACTTGAGTATCCTCACATATTGAAATCTTACAATTCCAATTTAATTATGTTGATTTCAGTTAGTGTCTTAAAAACCTATATAATATACATGCACGATGAGCCTGACAGAATACGATTTGGTCAAAACAACATTTTAAAAGGGACACATAGTTTGATTAAAAATGCTTATGCACATTGCTCAATGCAACATCAAGAATCCAATTCCAACACATACCTGCATGGGAACGCAAAGTTGGACTTTCTCGCTAAAGATGCACGTTGTACTTACGTGATTATAAACATGGATGTATTCACGTCAAAGTTCACCATGCAATGACTCGTTTGAAATCTCCTTTCGTCCTCTTCACGTTACAAAAGCCAACAATTTTGTGTTTGGTAATTGACCCGAAACACTTCCGGCCTATTTCCCAAATTCAATAAAATCGAGTGTTAAATATTCGCCGGTACACTGCCAGGTCTACTTTCAAACTGAGTTTTGTTTATTCGCCGAGAGACTATAGGGGCGAGGTCTTAACTAAGTCTTTGATGAGTTTTGGTCCTTTTTCGGGACCTTTCCCAGGCCAATATGTGAACTCACGCCGGCTTATAAAACTTTTTGCCGAAGTCCAGTTGAAGAGCCCTAGGTTTTTCAATGAACAGATGAATCCTTTAATGACTTCTGGTCGGGATTTACTGTAACTCTTGTTCGTGATTTTTCATTCAACGCCACCAATTAATTAACGATACAGCAAAGCACGATGATGACATATCTTGGCTGAGAAGAAGCTCATCAATGGCCCTAATTATGGCATGACAAAATTTATTGACAATGCCATGAAAAAAAAATATACCGGTGGTAGGCTGCCGGTGAACATTTCTCAAAGTAGTGACATGACCAAGAAAAATGTTTTAACTTTTTTCTCTTGGCAGGGCATGGTCCAATATAGTTGAATAGTGGATTGCCAAATTCTAACCACTCGAGGCTCCCATGTCGATACATAGACTAAGCAAAGACATCAATATCTCCCACAATAATTAAGACATCCTGTCCTGGCAAATCAAAACTTATGTTTCCTCAAGAGTATTCTCACTATTATATAGAATTACAGTCTCTTGTGTATACAAATACGTCTAATGATAACCCTCTTCTTAGCATCCATAACTATGCATGGTAAATATTTACGGGTCTCAGAAATCATAATTCTTCTGAAAAACTATATATATTTACAATAATATCATTTCTTTCTCCCCAAATTTGGTTATAAAACACCAGGCTTAAAGAGTAGCTCCCAACCTTGCCAAAATCATCTGCTTTGTGGAACGATATCTTTCAGTAAATCCAAACTTACTTCATTGGCAAACGTCTCAAGATTCCATAGTCAAAATACTGTTTCTAATGCGACCAAAGTGTCTGCATCTTTGATACTTGCCGAGAGTCTGGATTAAAGGAAAAGGAATTGAACTTTAAGCTAGTGAGAACATTACTGATTGACAACTATGACAGCTATACTTACAATACTTTTCAATTACTAGCAGTGGTAAATAGAGTGGCTCCTGTTGTGAAGAATGATCAGTTAACATGGGAGTATCTGAGGTATATAGAGCACGACCCAGATAAGGCATTACAGTTTCAATCCTGCAGTCTCTCGGGTTGGTTCTTTGCCGGAATAGCTCTCTCCATAGAAAGCATGGAAGACACATTCTTTGCAAGTGTGAAAAGAGCAAAGAAGGTGACAGTGAATTGTAGAATTGTAGTAAAAGAAGTATGATTTTTATTTATTTATTTTAAACTGGGAAGGCCCATAGGCCTCAAGGGTTGGAGTCTACGCTCTGATACAATGTGTAATGGCCCAATTTTACTAAAGAATAATGCAATCAAAGATTTAGCCATGTACTAGCCGGATCTACAAAATTACCATAAAATAATCCAATTAACCATTAGATCCTCATTGAAATTCTTATTGAGAGGAGCACTGAGAGGAAGGACTTACCCGTGGTGATCTTACCTATAATCGGTGACTTGAGGAACGTAGAGGAACGTAGCCATACCTCGATTATTGAAGTGACAACCACAACACAAAGTGCTGGATGACTCTCCACCCAACCGTAGACCTTGCTACTCAATCTTTAGTAGCAGGTCACCCCCGAGCCTTCAATCTACTACCATGCTAGTGAACTCTTATGCCTACCCTCTCTTTAGCTTCAGCCAAGGAGAGATGTGCCAAATAGAGATGTCATTTTTTCATTCTTTTCTCTCTTTATATAGAGTCTATCCGTGGTGAAGAACCCAATCCTAGGGTCCATTATTTAGTTATTTATTGTACTTTAGGGTTTCTCCATTAATTACGGTTACTTATTTTACCATTCTCTTTAATTACCCAAATATCCATAATAAATACGTATTATGATCCCCTTTAGGATAATTATTATATAATTCTTTGTTATCATTTATTCCAATAAGTATTTATAATGACTGTTTTAGGGAATTATTATATTCTTGATATTATTATTATTTATATTTAATAATAATAATGGGGCATGACAATTGGTAGGAAGAGCTTGGGGTCTATGTTTGAGTTGGAGTGTTTAGAAAACGATATATAGTCTCTCAGTGCCTTAATCTCTTCAAAGCTTTTTCCTTGGCTGTGAGAATTGGTCTATGTGAACCATACGTTTGATGGGTCATTTCTTTTATAAATTTATTGGGGAAGTTTAGGCGAGCCTGAATTTGAGGCTTTTTGCCTACAACAACCCGACCGTCCTCATTGGTAGGAGGAGCTTGAGGAGCTCGGGGTTTAAGTTTGAGTCGAAGTGTTTAGCAAACAACACATAATGTGTGATCTTGTGTTCAGGACATTGGCATTGGAAGCATGTAGTCTGTACTAGGTAGATTGAACAAGTTATTAAAACTTGTATTTCCAACCTGAATAATTATATACTATTTTGGGTCTTCAGACAAATTTCCCTCAATGTAGATGTGTTTATGGGGCCTTGGATAAAATATCCTATTTGTATCATTCAATTTATTAAAATTTTCCCACTTATTCAAATTCGGTCCTCACTTTTTAATTTAATGTCATTTTTTAATTTAATCTACTCAATTCACACAACAATTGTACAAATAGATTCATCAAAGAAAACATGAGCCATTCTAGTGAACAACATACATTATTAACAGTGATGGATCAAATCAAATAATAATCCAATAGAGATAGTCACTTATTTGGAATTTGAAGGGGAAATGGACAAGACCAAACCACACCCAAATACAGCTACTCCAACCTGACCATAGAGCTTGTCTCCAAACTCACCCATGTGCTTGGATTCACAACATAACTATGAGCTAGCCTATCTGAGGAAAAGCTCACCCAAACCAGGCCAAAACACCTATTCTCATTTGCCAAGAATGAGGGAGTTCACTCTCCCAATGGTGTACTAATCTTGGCTTGCAATCTTTCATGGCTATTGTTTCTCAGTTAATCATTCCAACCACCGGGGCCCTTCTTGCACACGAGCATAATTATAGAAAGACAATGTCCAACCCTCTTAGTAGGGTGGACTAACATATATAGGCCAACTCAACCAACAATAGTGATTAAGAACAACTCAAGTCACTCCTAGCTCAATCTAGGCTGATGATAACAGCAATCTAACTCTACCCAACTACTCCCACAAGAATTCTCACAAAGCTCAACTCAACAATCAACAAAAATAGGCAACCTAACTCCTAGAGGGACTCCTATCAAATAGGAAGACTTATGGTATAAAATCTCACTAACAGCATAACACTAACTATGTGGGATGAATCCATCCCCAATCCCAAGAACTAGGGGATGTAAAATTATCAATAGGCTTGCATATGACCCCTCATTCTCAACAAGAGAATGGTCCTATGGGGAACCCAGGTCTAGTTCAAAGGGTCTAATTATTGTTGGGAATCGGGATTCACCCACCCAAGCTAAGGTTATATTATGAATTGAGAGCTTATATAAAGGTGCTTAGTATAATTAAAAGAAACTTAGGAAAGAATAGGTGTTTGCACAATTTTCCCACCACCCATTAATTCCAAAAGACACCCTAAGCCTAATTTTGCTCAACCAATGAAGGATTCAGTCATTGCACAACATCTTAAGGGGTCATTAATGTACAATCACCCTGGCAATATTGACTAGAAGTCAGGGTTAGTCACCATATCAAACATAAGTAATGAATCAAGTGTGATCACATGTAACACGTATATTTCCTCTGCTATGAGGGCTCCCAACTATGTTGATCCTTGGCTAGGGTTGGTGACTTGCAACTGGTGTACTGATGCACATAAAACAACCATAAAGTGCATTACATAATAAATGCAACAATATTAGCAATGTCCATAATAATATATATGGAAGCTCAATCATCAAACTATGTCAAATATGGACAACCGGAGTCATATCACGTTCCTCATGGAGTCATGTTCCAGTGATCAAAAAGTACTATGAAACAATCAAAATTGTCTACCATGTAAACAAGCCAAAATAGGGGTACTACAGTCTCACTCTACTATGAATTGTGGAGGAGTGTTCTAGCATTGTGCTGAACCATTTCTGTAGTGCTGTATTACACTTCCATGTTCACTGTTGCTTGTTTACTTATATTGGTAGATCCCTTTGCCACACCGTGTCAGTTGTGCAGCATCACTTTACTCTTTTTTATCTGTTATAGCATTCCCATAATTGCACGAGTTATTTGTGCTGTGCCATTTTATTATTTTTTCTTTTCTATGGATTTCTTGCTTCTTTTGGAGGACTTCATTGTTGCACTAAGTCATTTATGCAACACTACATTATTCTTTTCTCACTACTGTTGATTTCATTCATCTCTTGGTGAATCCCATCCTCACATTGAATCGTTTAAACAATGCCACACCCCTATTCCTTTTTCACTACTAGTCCTTGCTTCTCTTTGGTAGACAGCTTGTTAGCCTTTCTAACATGATAATAATAAATAATAAAAGCACCATGGGTCACACCCCTTCAGACTTGTGACTAGTCAATGTTTATATCTATGCCATCACGAAGGATTGCAATCAATCATTTATTCATTATTCAATATATATATATATATATATATATATATATATCTTTGTGTTCATTTTGTAATAGCACCAATTGTGCTTATTACATTGGTATCAGAGACCATTGTGGGCCAATTTCATGGTAAGTTTTATTTGTGGGCTTGCTTCAAGAGATCTCCAACAGCCATTCTTGCCCCATCCAATCACTCATCCATTATAGCTGCTATTATCTACTTTTACCATCTGCTATTTACCATCCCCCACAGAGTCTCCCATGGCGAATCTTCTTCTCTTCAGCTGTAGTTCTATTCGTGGCAAGATCAGTTGCTTGAGCCCTATAATTGTCGTGTGCTCCATTCGCAACCATCGTGTCCTCTTCTTTGCCTTGGTGGACCATAGTGGAAATATGAGATAAGGGTCGAAACCACAATTTAATTGTCAATCGTGGATTCATGGGGAATTGCAGCCAGGAACAGTCATGAAAAATTACAGCCCTTCATCACCCTCTTGTTAGTTTCTCCCCCATTAATTGAAGGAAGAGTAAGTCAGTGAGAATTATCAAGTAAAAGTCATGCCGTGTCAGGAGTCAAGGCACATTCCTTAATCAATTTATTCCAATTCGTCCTTGTATATAAAAAATCAAGTTGGGGGAAATATAATTAAATTTTGAATCAAGGATATCCAAGGGATAAAAGGTTAAGTTTAAATTCATAAAGTGAAAGGGTTAAAAAGATATTTCAGCTATTCTGAGTTAGAGATGTCAAAATCAGAGCGGGAAACTAAAACAGTGACAAATTTAGAATTAATTTCTCCATTGAATAAATTACTTGAAGAAATCAACGAGAACCAGAGTGAAGACATTAAAAGATTAGACAATCTTGAGAATGAGATGAAAAATTTGGCTGTTGGTCTAAGCAATTTAAAAAACCATGATCCAAAGTTTCTCTGCTCAACCAATCTCATCTTAGAATCCATCCACTATGCCACCACATAATCAAAAGTTAAAACCCACCTACTAATCTGTCACATAATCAGAACCTGCCTAATATGTATTTCCCCCCCAATCTGCTCCCATTCGGTCATCCAAGGATTAAAATCACAATGTGGAGATTTAATGGCAGGGATACAAATGAAAGCACGGGGTGGATGAACAAAGCAGATTGATACTTCAAATTTTACAACATTCAATCAAAAAGCAATCTTAATTCTTAAAGTTCATCAAAGTATAATATAAGTTAAGGTATATTAAGGTAAAAGTCAACATTAAATTAATATTTAAAAGATTAAGTGGGATCCCCATTTCAGGATGTTTGGTGGAGGATTCTGTTCCACTAGCCCTCATATGTAGAAAGTAGAATTTCAGGTGTTTTTCATCTTTCATCATACTTAACAGCTTTTTCATAATTTCCCCTTTTAGGATTTCTGCAAATGAAACCTAGTAGACCATACAGAGTACACCTCATGAGCCACATAGATGTGCAAACAGATACTAGTGATTTGATTATACTATGATGATATTTGGATCTTATAGGGCCATTTAGAGCCTCAATGTTTGCCTCATGGTATTTCCATATTTGATATTCATGATAATGAACATTGAATATGGTGTAGAAAGGTATTTCCAAAATTAAGATTCATGAATGGTGCTCTGAATTTGTTATGTCTCATGATTTTTTTGCACACACACACACATATATATATATATATATATGCTGTTTCCCTACCTTATCATATCCGTCTTTTCTGAAAATTTGCTGTGTTCATATCCATCTGTGCAACTTAGCCTATAGGAACAGACAGGCTGCGTTGAGCCATCACACACACACATGCTGTTTCCTGCCTTATCATATCCAGCTTTTCTGAAAATTTGTTGTAGCTGTATCCCCCAGTCTCATATCTGTGTTCATATCCATCTTAGTGCAACTTAGCCTATAGGAGCAGACAGGCTGCATCGAGCCATACTATTTCATCTCAGTTGTTTTGATTGTGGCCGATGTGCACAAATTAATCTGGCAGTTGAGTGGAGATGTTTGTTGTGTACATTTTCATTTGTAACACATTTTTTGAATAATGTTTCACCTCTATTTTATTTGGCATTGGGTTAGTAGGGGGGCTATAACTAGAGGGTGCATGTACTCACACCACTTATAACTATATATTTTTCTTGCTATGCCCAGACTGCTGCTGAACATTCTGAAGGACCAGCCCTTCGTGCAGCAGCAGATGCAGCAGATTCATTGATGGATTTAGAGCGTTTAGCTCCTGGTGCATGTGAAGTTTTAGTAAGCAGATTACTTCAACGACTGGGAAGGTCTGCCATTTGTCTTCATGCTTATATATAAATATTGATGACCTCCTTTTATATTCATAATTTATGGAGAGTTTCGAGCTTTGTTATTTCATGCAGTACCAAAGATTCTTCTGTTAAAGCACTTCAGGAATTAGCGGAGCGTGCTCTTACAAAGGACGCCTCTCAATCAACTGCACAAACGCCTGGGTCAGGAAAGCCATCAGATGCAAAGAATCAGACAAATATTGACCATTCTGAGAATTCAGGATTGAGCCCACTTGCCAGCTTTCTGCTATCGAGGTTTGCATGATTTACTGAGCTTAGTAATTCTTTCCCTTTACATTTTCTTAGCATTTGTTTATGGTTTAAAGTAAATATTATCTTAAACAAGGTTCTGTGATAGATATACTGTTTCACCATGATAACTAACCAGTTCTTTTCCTGTAGGTGGCAGAGTCAAGTTGTTAACTCGAAGTAATAAGATTCAAAGACTTATCTCGTTTGGCTGGGGTTTGGAAGGATACTGCAAGTTAGTGACACATTGATTTACCAAGTATTTAGTCTATTCTAGAAGACAAGCAGATTAAGCAACTCTTCCCTTTACAGATTAGTGTTCCTTCCACTGCTACGGTATTGAAGGCAGTGTGTTGTACTTTTCCTTTTCTTTGAATAGGACTTTGGTGATAAGCAAAATGAATTCATTTTGCTATATAATGAAAGAAACAATTACAAGAACTATAGATAACTATGTTGGTTATGCATAGGAAGTTATATGATCTTTGTATGGGTTTCAATGGTATGCCTGTTCATAATGTTTTAAATACTTGTGGGGTTGTGGGAGGGGGCATGTTGCTCAATTGACCGGTTCTTTTCATAAATATTTGCCTATAAAAATAGGCAGAGACTGATATTGAAGTATGGTTTCCTACAGCGGTGCAAATGTATTGTAAATCACTGGTCATTTTACCAGCTTTTTGTACTCTAGCTCAGAACATGCATAAATCTCAGTCAACCTTTGCATAATAGCAATGGAATGGGATTTTTATGTAATTTGATTGTTGTATTATTTGATATTTATTTTTCTCATAAGACATTTTAGCCTCAACCTGTTGATCTTGCCATATTTTTCTCATGGAATTGCCGTATTTAAGGTTGAGATTCAAGATGCTAACTCTTGGTAAATTTTGAGCCTGTCCACGTTTTGATACCCTTATGAATGTTTTCATCATAAGCAACAAACTTGAAAGAACTATTGGCTCATTTTTCGTTAACTTATATGCTGCTCAAATATTTTCATTTCTTTAAATATAGCTGACAACCAGGCAATTTTGCCTTTTCTTGCAAAGCATGAAAAATAGTTCTCAAAATCATCTTCTGAGTTTGGTTTTAGTTAGTGATTAGTTCAGCTAGACACTTATCTAGGCTGCACTTTCTCTTTCACTTTCTTTATCTTACTTTCAGCATTACCTAGTAGCTGCTTTCACACTCCCACATTGTATTCACACTGGATGTATCTTTTAGTCCCATTGACCTACTTTTGTGGTCATCTGTTGGACATTAATAAAATTATCTTATCTTATCTTGGTGCAGTCTTTTCTTGCATTGAGACTTACAATAAAGAATCAAATCACTCCAACAACACAAATCTACGAGATTGAAAGCAGCCACATAATTTTCATAATGATTGAACATTGGCATAACCTCAAAATTGTTAAAAAAATGGTAGGTTGAATGCATTTCATAGAAAATATTATTAGTGACAGTAAAATGGATCTCTATAAAAACAATTCCTTTTCTTATTGCAATGTATTAACCCTTTTCAAAATATTTGTTTTCTGAAGGCTCCTTAAACATTCTTATTTTCAAGATTCATCTATCCTGCTTATGGTCTCGAACTTGTATGGCTCACTGTGAAGGTTTAGTTTTTAACATCAAATAAGAGGTTCAAATAATAAATGCTGGAGAAACTGGATGTTGGAGACATTTTCCACATGAATAGATGTTAGAGACATTTCCGCATTAAGAGATAGGAGACATTTCCGCATTAAGAGATAGAATTACTAGATGGAAACTAGTGGGCAAGGACATATAAGTACAAAATTAGCCAAGTTGTAAAATCTGTAAAGTTATTTTTTGGTTATGCTGATACTATTAGACTATAACACTACAGTGCATGGAAATGCCCTGCAATTCTACTTGCATTTGTTGATCTGGATTCTGGAATAAGGTCAGGTTTAAGAGACAGTTAAAATTCTTGATAGGAACAGGGTTATATAAGTTAAGCATACTTGTCTCATGTCTGCCTCATAAGGTGTTGGTAGCAATGCGAACAGAACAATGAAGAGAGGCATCAAAGAGTCAAGATCTTGAATAAGTTTTATTACAAAAGAAAATGTCTACATACATGGTATAATAGCTTGGAGTTGCAAATGATACCTCACAAGCTATGTGGAAGATTTTCCAAGATTCATTATACATTGGCTCCTCATTTACATATGTGGATTATGTAGCAATTGCAATAAGGCTTGTATGGTTCATTTTCACTTTTCCTTTCCAATGTTTCTTCTAGCTTGTATGATTCTTTTTTTGGGAGGGAAATACTACTTATGGAAACTTATGGTGGTCCCTTTGGCTAAGCTACTGCATAATGAGAGGTGTATCTATGCTGTCAAAATCATCGAGGCCTTACACCTGGCCTCATCCACATCCACTCAGGGGTATACCAGTTCACTTGATATAGATTTTACTTAGTCTTACTTAGAAAGGAGTTGTTGTTATGCATGTGCTTATTCTAAGTGGTTGTTGTTGGCCTTTGCACCCTTACAGTATGATCAGCATCCCTTGTTAGACAGCAGCAATCTCCATTACTTTGGCATGCAAACATGGAACCTTCTTCCATTTCAAAGTATACCTGTTCACTTGACATAGATTTTACCTAGTCTTACTTAGAAAGGAGTTGTTGCTATGCATGTGCTTAGTCTAAGTGTCTGCGGTCTAGTCCAAGGCAAGTGGTGCATTGCACTTTCCATCCATATCCATTGAGTTGTTTTATTGCTCCAACAAAGATCGGACATAAGGCTTGAGTGATCTTCATTTTCACCACCGGAAGGGGCCTGTAGTTCAGTCGATGTTTGTTTGTAAATAAATCCCTTTTTTTTTTGGAGAGAGTACAGAGGTCCATACAGGATTCTCTTAACAGGCAGGGGTATATATTCCATAAAAGTTGATCAGGATTTGCACTTGGAATCATCTTCTTTGAAGCCTGTGTTAGCATGGGAGTAAGCACGTTGGGTTTTGAACCTGGTCATCATCATTGCAAACACTTCAACCGGAAGATGACCACAGTCCAGATCATAAATATGTCTAAAAATTGGGCAGAGTATTTAACTATGGTTTCACACACTAGTTTGACTGTGTTGTACAATTCTGTATATATTATAAGCTTTTTGTACTCTAATTCAAAGAGCTCTCATATATTTCAATCAACTCTCTACTTTTGTGTTAGCATGGGAACAAGCCCTTTGGGTTTTGAACCTGGTCATCATCATTGCAAACATTTCAACCAGAAGATGACCACAGTCCAGATTATAAATATGTCTAAAAAATGGGCAGAGTATTTAACTATGGTTTCACACGCTAGTTTGACTGTGTTGTACAATTCTGTATATATTATAAGTTTTCTGTACTCTAATTCAAAGAGCTCTCATAAATTTCTATCAACTCTCTACTTTTGTGTTGCAGTATCAAATTTATCATGGAATGAGATTTTACTATAGTTTGATTGTATTATTGGATATTTATGCCTCATAATTACAGTTTGGGCTTAATTTTTTTTTTTTTATGACCATATTTAAGGTGAATTTTTGGGGGAATTATGAGCCTTCCCAATCTTTGCTAGCTTTACTGGATGCATATCTCTTTTTCATAGACTGCCATTAAAAGAACAATTGATTCATTGTCATTAGCTTCTGCATCGCTTAAGTATGCTACTTTTCTTTGAATAATTGAAATCCAGCTAATCTTGCTTAGCATTGTCCAGCATAAAGGAGGATGGTCAAAATCAACTTGTAATTATGATTTTTATGTATTGACGGATCAAGATTCATTGGTTAACATTGACTTTCTTAGGCCAACAACCATTCAATCACTGGCTTGAGAAGCTTCCTCGGCTTTCGTCGACATTATCTTTTACCATTAATCTGACGTCATTATATAACATTAAAATTAACCTTTGGTAGCTGATTTGGCTTTACTATCTTGGCTAGGAACAGCATGAGCCATCATTAAGCACCGCGTTTTAATACGACAACCTAACTACATGGGCATACTCCCCACACACATTTAAAGGTTTGTATGCCATTTGAATTCTTTTTTTATTGCATAGAATTTAACTATTTGGAATAGTCCATATTTCCTAAAAATAACTCTACATGACTTTTAATTAGGAGTGACCAAATTTTAAACAACCATCTCATTTTAACCCTATGAATGAATGAAAGGGGCATAGTTTTTGTTTTTGATATTTGTGTTTTTTTAATCTCATTTAACTATATGAATGAATGATGTTAACTATATGAATAAATGTTGAGGGGAATATTTTTTTCAACATTGATAATTCTCAAATATTAAAATTAACAAGAACCAATCACAAATTTGACAAATAGAATATTCAACTATATAAATTTCAAAGAGTTTGTTAGATTTTCTTTAAATTAGTAGTAGTAGATTTATCAGAGTATTTAGATTTTCTTTTACATTCAATAGCTATATACTTAAAATATGAGAAGATAGACAAGTACAAGAATACACAGATTTACGCTGGGAAAACCCCAAATCCGGGGAAAAATCTAACCAAACTTTCTTAGAGAGATTCTATCTAATAATACAATCCAACCATGAACAAGCTCTTATTCACAAGCACAAAATACCGATAATGAAGAAATCCTGACAACATGAACTGATCTCATCTTGTCAAACCCTAGCAAGGATAGACAATTGCAACACCACACAAAGCTAGCACACTTCTCCTAGAGATAGCGCACCAGAGAAATCACCAAAAGCACCAAGAATCCCAATTGCAATGTCTCCTAGGGTTGCCTCAAACTTGTGCATCCTTTTTCTTGCCGAGTGAGCTTTGAGAGTGTCTTCAAATGAGGAAGGCATCACCCCTATTTATATTCATTAAGTCATTTTACTGGGGTCGACTTTTCATCCTAGAAAATCTAATTTTCCTTTCTTATTTTCTAGTGGGGCCGACTTCTCTTCTTGGGTGTTCTTCAATTGTTCAATGGTCTTCCTTTGGCTTATGGAATCTTCTTATTCTCGAAGAAAGGTTGTCCAAGAGGGAATACCTCATGTTACTACCAAAACATCAACATAGTTATCACTTCATCTATGTAAATTGCAAACTATTACAAAGAGATATGACCTGACTCAAATTGCAAACATCCATCACATTTTTGCATTTTATTAATGTTAATTTTATTGCTCACAATTGCTGTTGGCAATGTACAATGCAATTATGACCATGCAACTTGATCATGACTTCTACCATGCATTTAAGAGCTTTGTTTCGATGGGCTCCCAAACACATACAAATCTGGTCAACCTTTGTCAATTCAAAGTTATATAAAACCATTATGAATATTACATGAACTGGTATCTTAAAATGTAAAATGTAGGAAATCCTAAAAAATGTTCAGAATCATGCCCACAATGTAGGTGTTTGAGCCAAAAATATACATTGTGCTATAACATTTTTTGTATGACTAAGATTTCTATTATTATGAATTGTGTCTAACAACTCACCTTTCAGCTATAAGAAATAATGAGTGGGAGGCATCTATTTTGTCAAAGACACCTAGGACTAGATCTTGCTCCCAACCAGAGTATAAATTTCACCGGCACTCCTAACCGTCAAGTAAATTTTTTATGACAGGTTTTTTTTTAAAATTGTCATTCTTGTGACGTTTTTTATTTTTTATTTTTGCCCGTCATTTAAATATTATGTGCCATATGTGTTTTTGTTCATTTTTATTGTAAATACAAAAGCATCCTAGGCACAACACACAATTATTATGAAATTGCATTTAATATAACATCATCAAACTGTTTCATATGAAATACAACACCATTAAAAACATAAACAAAAAGCTTGACATATTACATTGATATAGCAGCTTACACAGTTTCAATTTTGAAAATCAACAAATAAAAGGTTCCAACTTCTTTCTATACCTCAATTCCATAGATCCAATCACTATACAAAAACAAGTATGCAATGATGCCAAGATAGCTACATCATAATGGAAAGGGAAAAAATAGTTAGGAATGGTTGTTGAAAAAATAATAATAAAAGTTGTGGATTGCAAAATTTGAAATAATTATCATTATTAATATAATGAAATAATAAATATTACTCAATTATTTTGGATTTGCTTTTTTAAATGGCAACTACTAATGTTTTCTAAAATGAAATAAAATTGAGCTTCAGAGAGAGACCGACCACACTCATGTTTATTCTTATTATCAAGATTCAAGAAGGCATTAAAAACACAAGTGGGAAGGTATTTAAATGTGGATTCTAAAAAATAATATAACGAGAAAATAAGTGTGCAAGAATGTGTTTTCTAGCTTCAACCAAACAAAGCCAATTTCCATTAATGAGCCTCACCTCTCTGGATAGTTGCAATTTCCATTAATGAGCCTTACCTCTCTGGATAGTTGTATGCATGTTTTGAATCTTTGATATTTTCTTCCCTTTCAACCTTCACTTTTCAACCCGTAGGATGTGATATTGTCTAATTTCCAAAGAATCCCCGTGATTTGTAGGTTGTGAGCATCCATGCACCTCCATCTGCTATAGAATTTGTAACATGTACTATGCATGAACTTTGCTATAAAGTTTATAACTTGTGTTATGTATACTTTACACACAAATCAACATTCAAATTTAGGAAATTGTTATTATATTATATAATATATTGTTATTATATTACATTATATATTATAATATATATTGTTATTAAGGATGCATTGTTATTATATATATATATATATATATATATATATATATATATATATATATATATATATATATATATATATATATATATATATATATATATATATATATATAGAGGTAAAATTTTTATTTGCTTGTCAAATTGACGATTTAAAAAATAAAGTGAACATTGTAAATTTAAAAATTGCCCGTATTTGACGATTAAAAATGGAAAATACGGGTAAATGCCCGTCAAATTTAACCACTGCTCCCAACCATACTCTTGCATGGCACGTACTCACATACATGAGCACAAGAACAAACATGTCATCAACAAGACTTGAACCTTGGTGGGTCTATATCACCTACTCGCTTTCACTGACTAGGCCGAGAATGCCTATTTTATTTAGACATAATATTTGACAAATCATTTCTTGTATGCAGTAGAGGGTGATTCTTCTCACTCCCAACTTGAAAGGGGGAAAGTCAAAGTATTAGGGAGAGGGAAGCCACATTACTAAAATATTCAAAAATTTCAAAGGATGGGGCACCACTTCTCTCTTAAGAAACAAATAATATTTAGGGGACTTAAAAACCAAATTAAAAATTTAGGGAAAGATCCATCCACGCCTTAGGGAGATTCATTGTGCCCTAAAAATAATTTCAAATTTCATCAAAAAAAATATTTACTATAAAAGGCCATGTTGTTGTTGTATAGGGGATGCGGGTATAAGTGATGCAAGTTGTGTTGCCTCCTAGGAGCATCTTCTCCCAAGATAGGTCAATGACCACTTGCCTTAGATGGAGTAAGCACTACTTGCTCAATAGGGGTAGTTTTATTTAATTGGTATTGAAATAAATTGTTTTGATCCTATAATTAATATTTTTTTTATAGGCTTATTCCAAAGATGACTTATTAAACAAGTTGTATTTTTTTACACATTTTCTTAAATTTTTGTAGGTTTTTGCTCGAAATGTATTTATTTTCTCCTTATAAAATGTTTTTGGTAATATTTTCCCCTAAATTATATAAAAATAAGTTTGCATGCCTTTGGATGGTTGGAGAAATTTAAATGCAAAAGAAAAATTGGCATGGTACTTTATCTTCCATCTCAGTCTCGTGGGAAAAAAATCCAAGTAACATGTTGACAACATTATTGTGGGATAATGTTAGGCATGACCCCCCATGAGGGACAATGTTGTAGGGTGATGCATGTAGCAACCCTCTATGTCCTTTGTGGGGGAAATACTATATTTTCATTTTTTTATAAGTGGGAGATAACCTTAAAATAAAATATTTTGAAAGTTTGAGGGTGAGGTGGTTAACTTCCTTGTCGTGAAATAAATATTCACATTTCTTTTCTAAACAGTGGTCTCTTTCAATAAATATTTTGATTTTTATTTAAAAAAGGATGGGTGGGTCTCCTAGTTAAATAATATTTTTTCTTTCTTTTAAAGTAGGGATGTGATACTCTCACTTCATTGAAATGTTTTTAAAATGCAAGGGAACCTCTCTTTCTCTTAAAAATTTTGAATTGTTTTTCATAAAAGTAGATGGGGTGGTCCCCTTCCTAAGGGGTCTTTTCTCTCTCAAAAGTCTTTTTTTTTTTTTTTTGTTATTGTGGAAAAATGGGTGCTCCCATTTTTAAAATTTTGACGACATTTATTTATATGTATATATATATCAATTAATGGAATACACATCTCGGAAAACCTTCTGGGTACTTCCCCTCATTTTGAGGATGGTACGAGAGGTAAATTGGTTGGTTGCATTTTTGACAACCTAACCCAGTGAGGACATTGAGTAAGGACATTTTTGGACGTCAATTGCGGCGGTGCCAAAAGACATCCTTGCAAAAATCAAGAAGATATGCTTCCATTTCTTGTGGTCGGTATCGAGGCCCTCTGGAGGCATCCCCCTTATTAAATGGAGTCATCTGGAATTTCTAAAGAAGCTAGGAGGGTGGGGGTTAAAAATCATCTATTTGTTAGCTCTCTCCTTAGTAGTTAGAAGCTTGTGGAGGCTCACACACAACTCCTCCCTATGGGGAAATGTTATGAAATCCAAATACCTATAAGATATGCAGATAGATGATTGGTATCGATAGTTTAGAAAGTCCACAAGTGGGTCTAATGTGTGAAAAGCACTGGTAGCAACTTTTTCACTGGTGGGTCGTGGATTGTATGGAAGATAGGAAATGGAAGAAAAATCAAAATTGGCTAGGACCCATGGATGAGCGTTGAAGAGGATTTCCGACTCTTCAAAGCTCTTATCCGATCTCTCCATGAGACTGGCATATTCATTCTCAAGGATGCAAAATCCCAGTCCCCTCAGGTCAAAGGGAGACATGGATGAAAGTCTGAAGAGGAGGTAGGACTAGAGGGATCCTTAGCGGATGAGTGACACTCCTTTGTTGGTAAATTGGCCTCAAATTTCATCACTTAAAGGACGAAGAGGAAGACAATCTTTGTTGGTCCAAAAACTCAACTACAAGGGAATACAATGCTAAATTGGGATATGCAGCCATAGCAGAAAATATCTTCTTTGGTGATAAGAAATGGTGGTGGAAAATCGGAAACTCCACACACCTCTAAAAAGTAAAAGAAATATGTGACATGCACTCACCGATAATATTTTAATGTGGGAAAAGGGTTTGAAATGGGAATGGATCGATCCCAGTCGATGCCCTTTATGCAAAAATAACGAAGAATCAAGCACTCATTTGTTTGTGTTTTGTCCTTACACAGTGGAAGTTTTCATGTTTCGACTGAATTCAAGCATGAGGCAACATGAGAATGCCAAGAGCTGGACGCATGCATGCAGCCATGGTTGGATGATAGATCGATAAAACAGGTGGAAGCCCTTCCATGTATTCTGGTCAACATTATGCAACAATAGCATTTTCATAGATGTGGACATACGCCTTGAGGTCGCGGCTAATCAGTTCATAAATATTTCAAAGGAATTCAGGGTATCCATAAAATGCAAAAATCCTCGGATGTCGGCCATGCTTGAATTGGACATGTAAACTCCTTGGGATTTCTTCAATGGTGCAATCCAAGGCCATCCTCCAAAGTGTGGGGTCGGGGTCGTGTTGTTCCTTAACAACAATAATTTTTTCGCAAATTTAGTATGTGCATGGCAGAGGCTCCAATAATAGAGATGAATTCATCGCCTTGAGGGATGATTATTGCATTAGACAAAGGAGAAAAAAATATTACATGTAATGGAATATTCAAAGATCATGATAGATTGGGCCCTAAAAAGAATCAAAGTGGAATTTTTTTTAGTGCCATTGCTTCAAGATATTATGGAAATTGTCTAATAGAAATGAATTCATGGCCTTGAGGATCTTGCTGACTATTGTATTAGACAAAGGAGAAAAAAATGCATGTAATGGCAGATTCAAAGATCATGATAGATTGGGCCCTAAAAATAGTCAAAGTGGAAAATATTTTTTTAGTGCCATTGCTTCGAGATATTATGGAAATTGTCAATACTTTGATGGGCTATCTTTCAGACATATCTACAAAGAGCTCAACTTGAAAGATGACGAACTTTCAAAGGAGGCCTTATTTCTTCCTACAGGTGCCTTTGGTTTTTACAAATTCGTTGATGGCATAGAGACGAATTCCATAGAATTCCGTCTCTAACTCCATGAGTCTGGACAACAGTATGTAGTTTTTTACAGAACGGTAATGAGTTTCTCAGTCTCTTTTGTAATGAATGTATGAATATGTTGGCTCTTTTAGAATAACGGGAAATCAGAACATAGTGTTTTGTATAGACAGTTTGGTTAAGGGCAGAACGCTGAAAGCAAGTTTTTTTTTTTTTTTTTTTTTTTTTTTTTTTTTTTTTTTTTAANTTTTATTTTTTTTTAAATTGTGGTCGGTGCTTTAATGGGGCAGCAATATGTATATTCACTACATGAATATACGATTTTTTTAATTGGAATATATATATATATATATATTTTTTTTGAATGTATGTTTAATAAAACTTGTACTGTATATGTTGCATGGGCACTAATAGGTCCACAACATACTACAGTTGATCACTGTAATATTTATATTTGTAATCAAAATTGTTTGGATTGAATTCTGTGTGTCGTGTTGGTTAAACAATTTCTTTAGAAATCGATACTGCCTACTATTGATTAAATGATTTCTTGATAAATTGATATTGTCAATTGAAACAAATTCTTTGGGATTGCATGATGAACTTGCAGTATAAATCATTACTTTTGGTTTTGATAATGTGCAATTAAAATTGTGGATATCTAAATCGGTACTTGCATCTATTTCTGGAGCGATAAACTTATTTTCCAGTATATCAATTCCAACACTTTGTAATTGATTTTCAAAGATGTAACTTGAAATCTCTATATTGATACCTAAGTGGTATTCTTGTACCCACCATATTAATACCAGGATTTCTATACGTTGTTTTAGAATCATAATCGATACCTCTGCATTGGTATCAGAAGAATCTTTTTTGTTTATATAAATTTAAGCCACATTTTTATCCTTGAAATCACTGTCACAAACATCAATTGGAATGGTTTTAGTATAGATATCACACAATGGTATAAGATTGAAATCACTCTCACATATGGCATTGGAATTGTTTATTTAGTATAAGTATCAAATAGTGATATCAATATTGAAATCGCTTTCACAGTAAGCATGATTGGTTTATTTGCTAAAAATATCACATAATAATATTAAACTTCCCATCACATGCACAATTGACATTTGCTTGGTTTAATTTTAAATATCACACAATAATATCAAACCTTGACATTGCACTCATAGTTGACAATTGTTGGATTTCAGCACATAGCAGATTTAAACTTGAAATCACATCCTTATCATACACTTGTTTTGGGTTATTTATAAATATTATAAATATGAAAAAATTATGAAAATCAGATTTATAAATAATATATTGTGGGAGCCAACTCAAAAACACACACTTGGATTGTGTATTTACATGAGTGTATAATTGAACATTGTGTTTGCCCATTCTAACTTTATTAGAATAAAATTTAGAATAAATTTTATTTCTAGCTATATAACTTTGAGAATATAATGACGGGGAGGATTTTTTCGAATGGGGGGTTCTATAGTTGTTACGCCCCCTACGGTTTTGTCATTGAGATCATAGGCGCTTTGGTCTAGGCGTCTTAATCCTTTCACGCATGTGATCCATTCCTATTGTTGTTATAAGGGTGGTTTCATGTGAGTAGGTTTCCATCTGGTTTAATCATGTTGAAGTTATGCAACTTCGGACAGTCATTCTCCACAAGGAAGTACAAGAAGACCCATCTGACCATTAAAGAAGCCCCATGAAGAAATTGAAGATCCACGAAGAGAAGTCGACCCCACTAGTAAAAGATAGAAAATAATAAATTAAATTTGAAGACCCAAAATGAAAAATCGGCCCCACAGGAAAAGACAACTAGCCTGGATTAGTATAAATATAGGCTGGATCATTTCATTTCGACAGACAAACAATTCTCCTTCTGTAGTGCGCACTAACTAGTTGCTTCGTGCCAGTTGCATCTTCCCAATTGCAGTTCTTGGTCTACATACTTATGCCCTATCTTGGAGAGGCGCTAGGCTTGAAGGATCTTTCTCTTGGTTATTGTTGGTCATATTATTGAGGCGCTAGCTCTTGGAGGTGCTAGACTTGGGGAAGACTCTTCTTTGTATGGTATTCTGATCTGGTGATGATGATGTATTGGTAATATCTTGGACTGAATTATTCTATAAAAAAAGTTGTTGGGTTTTCTCCCAAGGTTGGGTTTTCTAGGATAAACTCTTGTGTTCTCGTGTCTACTGTGCATGGTTAATATTTCTAGATCTTGTTATTTCCACTGCATTGTTATAGTTGAGATTTATAGTGTATAGTTATTCTATGATAACTGTGGTATGAAAGTGAATCTTATTTTGAAATCATAAGGAAATAACTATCAAGATCTGAGAATCAGAAAAATCAACACGGTGTCATAGCTTTGTTGAAATATTGCCACTGCACAGTTTTCTATTAAGACATGAACTTGTCAAGCTTGTTGAGCACTTATTGAAAAGTCGTTGGATCTAACTCCACCACTGATCAACTCGCCTTAATCCATCGCATTCACTGCACCTCTCAGACTGCAATTTGGAGAAAGTTTAAATTTCACCCTAAAACTCACTATGATAGTTGCAACAACGTTTTGTAAAGATCCTTGATCAAATTATTGGGCTGAGTTGGGGATAATTTTAGCATAGACCAACTCTCCTTTCCCTCGCGCACCTACTGCACTTCTCATACCGACAAGCCGTAAAAGTTAAAAATTTAGGGTTTTCAGGCTTATTGACATTTTCCTGACATTGAACCTTTTGATTCAGATTTATGACTTTTTCTTCTTGAGATGATGTATTGTCTCTGATTAGAAGACAAGTTGGATTGTGCTAGAAATTTCCGAGGTATGCACTTGTATATAAGTTATATCATGAGGGTGTTTGTAGGAAATGTACAATTGGCAAAATGACATTTGTCCAAGTAGTAATAATAGATCCAAAGGGATCTTAGATCTAGTGCAGTCAGAGGAAGCCCAAGAGTTGGAGGCGGCAGTGGGGATGTTTCCTACAGTATATCAAAACTCAAAATCAAATGGAACAATAACAAGAAGACTCCAGGTTTGCATATCAGGTTTGATATTTTATATTGCTACATCTTAAGTAAATGTTGTAACTGGGACAACAGTCTTTAGAATTATATTAATGCTGAGTACTTTTTCTATCAAATGGTATGATGATCATTATGTAAATGCTCATTGTTTAGTACTAATGATGCACTTATTTACAAGATGAAATTGATATCTTCTAGGAGATGTTCTTGGTTTTTGTCTTTGTCCTAGGCAGATTACCCTGTATATTCCATGGAGGTTACCATGTAGATGTTCTTGTTGTGTTTCGAGCATGTTACCACATAGGAATCACTGGTAACAACAATGGAGAAGTGTTGTTTGTGTTCTTACTCTTTTTCTTGTTTCGAGAAGGTTACCATGGAGAAATAATTGGTCACAACACTAGAAAAATGTTGTTCTTGTTTCTTATTCTTGTTCTTATTCCAGGAAGGTCACAAGTGATAGCTCTGAGAGGGAGCTATAGTGAGGATTGTTCCTGATCTCAATTTTGTTCTTGTTCCTATTTCCATATCATAATAATTTTTTTCTTATCTGCTATTTTCCCTTTTTATTGCTCTTGTTCCGGGCAGGTCACAGGTGACAACTCTGAGAGGGATCTATAGTGACGGTTGTAGGAGGCAACGAATTAGATGGTCTCTAGTTTGAGACATGGATCAAACTATCCAGACATAGAGTTGTGTACATGATAGTATACATCCATGTACCAAATGTGAAAAAGACGAAGTTAGAACCTTCTGGAAGAAGGATACTTTTGTGGGATATAGAGTGTTCCACACGGAGATTGATAGTGAGGAGTAGAAGGCTCCGTAAACTGACTGTACATTCTAGTTGTACATCCTTCAGGCTATCAAGAGTCAGTAGATCTAGTAGGGTAAATGGATCTACCTAGAGATGTTGCAGTGACCGGGAAGAGACTAGCATGGCTTCGTGATACTTTCCAGGATGCATAGAGGCATGAAGATCCCTGTGGTACCTTATGGGAGAGAAGAACGACCTCAAAGATTCTCTATTTATATGGAATAGATGAGCCACATCATGAGCAGGAGCAGATGGATCCACCAGTGGTGAGGGAGGTGGTCTCACCAAGTACCATATCATAGGGAGCCGATCATTGAGAGGGAGTTCCCCCTCATATTCGGGTGGGAGAGAGACATATTCCAAGACTGACAGACAAGTGTCATGAGTTGAGGAGGCTTCTAGGAGATGTGAGATCTCTTGGGAGGATACACTTTCTTCAATAGATCTTGCTACAGTGACATAGGATGCAACCAGTGAGATGGATTGGGTTATGGGTTTTGTCTCAGTTACATAGGGAGAAACTAGTGAGGTAGATTGGACAACATAGACTACTTCAATGACAAAGAGAGTTGGCCTCAGAGTTTGAAGTGGAGGATATTGACTAGATGTACTATTTCTTAGTATTAGAGGTGCGACAAAGATTAGATGAGATCTTCCTCAGTTAAGGGATACTGATGATATTTGATATGATGGACTGCAAGTCGATGGTTACACCTATGGAGAAAAATCCGAAGAAGCTGAGTGATTGATCCGGATTTATGTAGGAACACAATGAAATACAGAAATACACATAAACGCAGAGATGCAGCGGAAATAAGACTTTATTTCATTAATCACAAATGACTGAAATATGCTTACAGACAGAATGGAAATAAACTAGCTAGGGCGCTGGTAGCTTATCTCTGAGAAGAGATGTGGCTGCTATTCGCATCCGTGAGAAGATGATTACAATGAGGCTCTAGAGGCCTTTTTTACAATAGAAGAGAATGCCAAAATTCATAAACATCCAAAAACCTAACCCTAGGAGATGAAGCGCCAAAAGTCATGTGGGACCCGTTTGGGTAAGCTAGTACATCAACTTCTCGGGGTCGTAACTTTTGCATACGATCTCCGTTTTAGGCGTGTGATAGCTCGTTGGAAAGGTATCGTCGAGGAGATTCATTTTGGGGCCTCAATCATGCCTTCGGCTATCATTGAGAACCTCGATCTC